>MU946272.1:0-16291 GCA_036418165.1 Cooperia oncophora
CAACGGCCGCTCAGCGGAGATCTCACCCCCCCCCAACTCGACTGAAGCGTAGTGCTGACCATTGTGGTGTTCCTTTTAGTCACCTAGGGAGAGCATCACAATTTTAATTTGTGCCACCTCGTCTTCACTGAGTGACTCTGCTCGTGGCAATGTAAGTCTCGCTCCCAAATAGAAAAGATGGGCCATTTCGCACTCCCGCTCGACGACGTGCTTAGGGCGCGGCGACCGCGAGCCCCGGCCGACTTCCAGCTCTCCTGGCAGCAGCTAGGTGGCACAGAAAAAGCTCACAAATGCAAACATGTTGCAGCAGGTTTGGGCATGTTGTGCTCCGGATGTCTTCCCAAAGCTGTGATGTCAGGTTCATTTTTGTACTTCGTTGGATGGTGTTCGGTTTTTTAAAGAAGCGACGCAGCAAAGAAGGAAGTAAAGAAGGTGGAGAAGGTACGTTAAGAAAAAGTATTTCACATGCACGGTAGTGGAGTCAATTTCACATTGACAGTCTCTCAGCGCTGCATTGGAAAGATATCGATTGTGCGCGCGCAAAATCAATACATTTCATGGGCATAAAGGCGCTATTTTATGAGCATTCTGAGATTATAGTGATACACGTTCTGCGCTGCACGCCACTTACTGCGCGCATGGTTAAACCCATCGCCGTACTATTGAATAGACTCTGACAGGATTTCTCCTGAGCACTAACACTTAGCCTAATTCCATGTTTTCATGTTTCGAGGACGACCAATTTCATCATGTTTCCCCATTTTAATGAACATTTGCCAGTGTTTGGTGCCTATCATATTTCTAAAAGCACCATTCGTTGGGGATAGGACAGCATAGCGGTGGGAAGAATCTCGATAATAAAAACGTCGAAATCATAGTGGCTCTTATCATTCCTCACTGGCCAACAATTTCCTTTCCGGTGAAACTCGAGCGTTTAGCGGTGGAAGCAATTCCGACCGCTAAACTGAGGGATATTGCTAGGAATAGAAATTTGGCCAGGATGATGTGAGCACATACGGAGTCCCAAAAGCCGTTGTCGGACACTGACAGAATTTATCTCCCACCTTTAATGTTCCGTGAGCACCCCTGAATTACTTGCTGGAGCAGTTCCACAGTGTTGCAACAACTCTGCTGTGAATTTTCGGGGTATCTTATCAGCTCTTATCATATCCTGCCACAAACCAATAATGGTTCCATCCTGCACACTATCTTGCCTCTTGGAACCGATGTCCCGTTGTGCTGGTCGACGTTGTGAGTTAGGTGTCTCTACCCTTCTAAGGCTCCTTATGGTTCTCTACCCTTCTAAGGCTCCTTATGGTATCTTATCAGCTGTTATCAATTCCTGCCACCCACCAATAATGTTCCCATCCTGCTCCCTATCTTACTACTTGTATCCAACGTCCGGTCGCTGCTCTGGCCGGTGTTATGGATTAGGTAACCCACTCTTTCTGAGGCTCCTTATGGTATCTTATCAGCTGTTATCAATTCCTGCCACCCACCAATAATGTTCCCATCCTGCCCCCTATCTTACTACTTGTATCCAACGTCCGGTCGTTGCTCTGGCCGGTGTTATGAATTAGGTAACCCACTCTTTCTGAGGCTCCTTATGGTATCTTATCAGCTGTTATCAATTCCTGCCACCCACCAATAATGTTCCCATCCTGCCCCCTACCTTACTTCCTGGAACCAACGGCGTCATCTCGTCGCTGCAGGCCCCCGCGCTATGAATGTGGTGATCCTCCCCTTATAAGGCTGCTCGCGGTATCTTATCAGCTCTTATCAGTTCCTGCCACCCACCAATAGTGTTCCTGCACGACCCCCTCATGACTTATCATCGTTGAGCTGCCTGCCCTCTATCACTCTTTTGAAGAAGTATATGAATTTGCCGCAGTCAAACCACACATTACACTATCAACACAACACACACACACACACCAACAGACAAACTTTAGCGCGATTATGTATAGTAGGATACGTGTTTCAAAACCTGCATTTCGAAGAAGATCAATCCTGCAGGGGCCACTGCTAAGGTCGCCGCGCGGTGGAGTGAATGACTGGCGACCGTCGCACCGTTGCGTACGAGTTGTTTTGTCTCATGGCTCATATAAACTATTAAAGGGATCAGGGATGACGGTTTGCCAAGAAAATGTTAGTCAAAGTTGCTGTGAACCTACGCAAATCCCTGTTCAACAGCAACCCATAGGGAATGGCAATACAAGTCTAAAAGTCGCGCCATTCGCCGCGCGCGACGTGGGCGGCGAATGATGAGGCCTGACTACATGACGATAGAATCGCCCGTCGTCGATACGAAAATAATATCTATGTGCAACAACAAAAGACACATTTTATTTCCACGTCGCAAATGCCACTGTGGCGGGGGGGCTGTGCTTGCAACATATGTAGCGCCACCTCTCCCTAGACGTTTTATGTGGGAATTCATGTCGGAATATTGCTACCATTTGCATATTATTGATGATTAATACATCCACCTTACGCTCTGTTTGTGTTTTTTTTTCTAAGCCTTCTTATCAATCCTGTCGATCTTTTCGAAAGCGCTGAGCAAGCAGCGTCTCCTCCTGACAGCTTTCTTTCTATTTTTTGCGACTTTAACAACTGGACCTGTTTTTTGTTCGCTCATTTAAGTTCTAATCGCGAATTTGAGATTCGTGTTAGGTTGTCGACTCCAACATGAGGGCGGCCACTTCAAGAACGTTCAAATCTATGACAATCTTGTCTTTCGTAAATTCGTAATGCTTAGGCCAAAAAATGCTAACCTTAATCTAAATACAATGCCACTTTGCGATGGAATTGGTCCAATCGAGCACTTTTTACACGGGTAGGAGGAGCTCCTCGTAGCGGGCGGAGTTTCCTCACAGTATGTGTGACCATAGTTAGAGGTTGTGTCTCTCATCCCAGTATCTCACAGTCGTTTCTCGTAATTCGGTGCTCACAAACGGTGCCGCTAATCAGTGATTGTCCATCTCCAACACTGCAAAATCGATACGTACCTATCCTTGTCGCAAATTCCGCGAACTGCAAATAAATCGCGAACTATGAACGCTACCTTGTTTCCGCTTTCGCATGCGCTCTATTAGCGTTGGGCTGCGTTTATACTTTGCGGCAGGGTCCGGGTCCACCAACGACCAGCAGCGTCTACCACGTTCCTAGCGTGCAGCATCAGCGATTAAGACAGTATAGATCAATCTAGCAGATCTGCCTCAGACGTCTACCGAGATGTCCATCACCTCTGAGGGCTTAGGGACGTCTAGTATCACTCGACATTGCAGCGGCGCAACAGCGTTACCAGCGCTCCGGGAGAGGAGAGTAATGGCGCCATGCGAGTACCAGCTCTCTGCTACTCTTACCTACCGCCGCCATGACTTTCCTCATCCGGGAAGCTGATAGACGCTGTATGCGCGGTTGAACAGACGCCAGGATGAATCTTTTCGCTTTACTAAAGCCCCCAGGCGCTGGCGTAGACGCGGATCGGCTGCGACGCTCCGTAAAATGTATCTTATGCTTTCCTAGTCGCTGACGCTGCGGATGCTCGGAACGCTGACGTGGACGATCTGTGGTGGTGTGGAGGACGCTCATGCCAAACTATGGAACACAACCGCTAGGCATCCCGCAACATCTCCACAACGTCCTTGTGAAGGGCGAATCTCGGTTCATTGTTTGCATTTACTCTCCGCCTACCTATTACGGTAGTGGTATACAGGGGGGGGGGGGCAAAAAGTCACTTTTCCCTTCATTGACTTTCGAGGCGCTATAAGTTACACTTTATTGAATTCTGATCGGACATTTTTACCACCATATTAAAGAGCATATCAAATACTATCATGACACTCCGCCACAGCCTTCTGGACGAGCGCCATCGAGAGATTCTGGCACGCGACCGCGATGTGGTGCCTGAGATCAGCGAGATAGTCGATTTCTCCGCCACCGTAGACCACCCTATTGAACTCCGCCCGAACCGGGTAATTGAGGGGATTCAGGTCAGGTGACCTACTCAGATATTCCACCTTCTTTAGGTATTCAGCCCCCTTCCATTCCAAGTGGGCAAGAGTTTTTCCAATGCCCTTCGATTCCATGTGGTGGCACCCAATGCTGTAGCAGTACAAAGTTTCCAAGAAGGTACAGGCGATTGACATGGTGAGGAGGATATTCTTCACGAGTTGCTCGATGTAACCGCCAGCGCTCACCTTCAGTCCGGGGCCCACGAAGAAAATATTGGTCTTTCCATTCCAGGTACGTCCGGTCCATACCATCAACCCGCGCCTTGGCGACTGTGGTGAAGATGATGTCCTAGACCGTGGCGACGTTTCTGGCCGAGCTGTTCGATGAATTGGAGAGTTTCCAGATCGAGAGCTTCTGCAGCGTAATCCATGGGTGACTCCAACTTAGCAGCTGTTTGGAGGTGACATGAGTTCCGAAGGTCTTCTCCAGTCAGGTTGCGGCTGGAGATGACTTCATATTTTGGTGTACATGAAGGTGATGGGCGAGAGCCAGCTCCTGCTTATAGAGGAACATCTTGGGTATCTTCCGCCCTGGTACTCGTATCCACGTCCTCTGTGCTGAGTGCAGCGAAACTTTCGCCTGATATGTGACTCAGGTCGAAAGTAACGTTTTTTCCCCCCCCCCCCGTGTACGGGTCTTTATCGATGTGCAATTTTTCTCTTGAATATTACCTTCTACCTATGTAGTGGATTCCTCGGCGACAATGTGGTGTAAACCCTGGTTGGCAGTGAGCGAAACTGGGCCACGCCCACATTTGCCTTATCTGCGCTCTCATTGACCCCTGCAAATTTGAAAACACTGTCTCATTGAGTGGTCGCAGACAACCACGAAATGGGTGTGGCCTAATTTCACTGCCGAATCTCTTGTCCCCACAACTCTACCACCTCCATGGTTTATGGCTCGTCCTTTCGCTGGTTTGTTCCTTTCTAGAAGTGCGCTGAGTAAACCGCGATTCTTTAGCAGAGAAAGAGCTCGATTTGTACCAACGCTCAGCAGATGATTTTCAACAAAAAAAAGCAAGCAGTTAGAGTGATGTTATCGAGTGCACGCAGGCATATTGACCAAGCACTCTTGCTTATCGGCATGGCAATGTTAACTTTTAAGAGCAAAACAAAAACAAAACCAGTTGCGCAAATTACCTGCGTGACGATAATAGCGAGTCGTGTTGCCGCCGCCCGCTTGCAAAATTTTTACACTAGAAACGCTCAATAGTTCTCAGAACTCGGCTTTGCAGAAATGAAAGCAGAAGCTCAGACTATGTCACCGGGAATTCACCATTTGAAGTTCTGAACAACGTTATATCGAGTGCACGACGCGTCCATGTGTAAACGCGTATTAATTGGAAGCGCGCGCGTTCCATCGGTGTGTCCTCGTGTAAACGCGTATTGATTAATAGCGCGCGAAATCAATACCCATCCAAAAGCATAGAAGCATACGCGACGCATGAACGAGACCGCAGTGCGCTCCATATTGCTGATGAGTAGGAAGTTTCAAGTAGTTATTGCCAGTAGTTCAAAAGTGAGGATAAGTTATATAGTGTTCGAAGTGCATAATTATCAAGATTCTACGCGGAAAATTTTTTTGATTTTTGAGGCTTATCGCACTTCATTTTGTCACTATTTATTCCTTATTGATGAGCACGGAAGGGAAACATCGAAGATGCTCCGGAGAAATAGGCTTTTCTGACCTCCCCCTCTCCTAAAACCCCCACACACCTCCTAGAAAAATTGGGACATTTGGGGTTCAAATTCCTCTGTGCCAGCGTCTTCCAGCGTTCGCCAGCGTCTACCAACGTCCGAAAGAGTAAGCCGCGGTAGGAGGGTAGCAGACTGCTGGTAGAGAGTATAGGAGGGTACCAGCTGTCTGCAACCCTCCCATCGCGCAATACTCGCCTCTAACGGATGTTGGTGCACACTGGCAGACGGTGGCAGACGATACCCATACTTCCCGGGCCCTCGAAACGTTGGTGCTCGCTGGGAGACACTCGATCGACTAAACTATCCTTAGGGGTTCGGCCTTGGGGGGGGGGAAAACGCTGCCGGACGCTCACAACGCTAGTGGAAGCTTGTTTCTTTCGGCGCGACTGTACCGTAGCTTCTCTACCAAACATTTCATCATCTTCTTACCCTCCCTCCATTTATAGCTGATTTCGTCGCAGCACGGCGGGGTGGAGTAGGAGGCGTGGAATAAGCTCATCCTCGGCTACATTTTTGACCAACAGCGTTCCGTGCATGTGGAAAACAACCAATGGTAGAAAACGACGCGATTAGGCCCATCCCACGCCGCCTAGCACCGCTCCGTCGCTTTTTTCGAGTTTGTCGTAGGTCGGAACTTTTCAAACGAGTGCGTTAACTCTAGATTCCAGTAAATGCTGCGCATTTTCCGTACCCGGAAAGGTTACATAAGTATAAACCTCTTTTATCTATTTTTTGCAGTTCAAGGGTTAATTTTTTGATCCCTGTCAATACAGGTCCCATTCTGTTAAGCCCTGTGAACACTCCGGCCTGTTATGTAAAGACCTGTAGAGTCCTGTAAAGGCATGAATTGGTTCGAGCGTCATTTCTCTACGCCATTTCTTTCTTCATTCTCGTATTCCATAAAAAGTTGTTCAGCCTTTTCAGAGTTTTGATGTTTTTTGTATCGTCTCCACCTTGTACGTCTACATCTCACCAGCTTATTTTCTTTATTTCTAGACCAGCCGGATCGCCCAGTTTACGCCGAGCTACCTCGTTCTCTTTAGCCCGGCTTCGCCGGGCCGGCGTGGCTTCCCAGAGGCACTTTCAGGAAGGGACTTGGCATTCACTGAGCAGCTCTTATTCTGCAGTATTGAACGAATCGTAACAGATAGAGCAACTCAGCGAATCCTAGTCACGCTGTTCATAGGTGGTGGTTTGGGCCATAACTCCCATACCCTACATAGATCTATAGATATAGATAGAAAGTACAGTCGAACAATACGCAATATGAATTGCTCAGTAGATGAACGAATTCCGTTTCCATTACCTGCATCGAAATGTCTACCGGTCAGCGCTCACCCTTCAATTACCATGCAATCCATTCAGTCATGTCGCACAAAGATTGCAGATGCTAATATTTTTGCTACGTACTTTAGTTGTACATTTTTCTTGTCCGCATTATTCATTTTCATCAGTACTTCAACGTTTGAAAGTAAAAGGGTGATATCACATTCAAAACATTACCTCGAAGTTATACCACGATATCAATTGGTTCGCGACTCTGCTAGCGGTGGGTTCTTCCTTTCTTCAACCTATCGCTTTCACTAAAGTAGCGGTGTGCTCATGTTAAAGCGCACTCTACGCTCCACAGCCGTACACCCACCAATCTCCCCCACCTCCATTGCCTCAATCCCTTCCCACCCTGATCCATCCACGCGCTCATTCCAGCTGCCCCGCGAACAGCTTGTGCAATGATTCGGAATACACCGAATGGTTGTTTCATATAGTGCAGTGTGTTATCACATTCGCAGTACTACCTCAGTTTGATAGCACATTATAGATTGCTGCAACTCTGCTAGCGGTTGATCCCTCCCTTTTCTACTTGTCGCTTTCACTAATGCTCCTTTTCCACCGTTATGGTGTGCTCCTCCTGGCGTTTTAGGTCCCTTCGCTCTCCCCAATTCATCGCTTCCCTCGCCCTATCTTTTTTTTTTTCCAGTGCTCCCCGATTCTGCCCTTCCTACCCTGTCCCACTGCACCCACGTTCAGCTGCCACGCGAGCAGCCCAGTAACCTCACTTCCCTCGCCCTACCCCTTCCTCTTCCCCCCCCCCCCCCTTTGCTTTACCTCTCAACATGCCCCACGCCCCCCACCCACGTTCTAACCATTCCCTACCCTGGCCACTGCACCCACGCCCATCTGCCACCCGAGCAGCTCGTGCAATGGCTCTGAACCAAATGGTTGTCTTATATAGTGGAGGCCCTTATCGCAATCAAAACATGGATTGATACATCTGCACCGAAATGTTTCTAGATTGGCTAGCGGTCGTTTCCTCCGTTGATCCAAGCACTCTGCTGACGGACAAACATACATACTTACATACATGCAGACAAGACACTCAAAGTTATTGCTCTATAGAACAAAAGAATACTGTTTTCTTTGAAGGGAGAAATTTATTTATTTATTTATTTCATACACTCAGATGAGTGCGCCATAAAGAGAATACCAAGAAGGAGCAGATTGCAACAGGGTACCAGGGTGGAGATGTAGGTGGTCAAAATACACACTAAGAAGAAGAAGCGCGCCCAGTGCCTAGAATACATAAGGAGAATTAGGTCGGAGTAGAATTGAATCGGAATAATTTGAAATTGATTGAAAAAATTTGACACTATTCAGTTATTTCTAGTCAAAGACTCAACAAAAAGCTTTCTTTGCTGAAGTTTTGACTACCGGAGTTATACAGTGCCCTAATTATGGACGTGATATGAAGCCACCATTTTTTCCCCAAAACTGATATAACTTTGCTTACCATAGTCATTTCATGTCTTGCTCACATAGATGATATGGTCTGTTTTTTTTGACAAGGCAATGGGCGCCGTTTTTAGTCCAAAACAACCGAGTCGCGGCATCGCGCCCAAAGGAGCATTCTGCATTCTACCGTCCTGTTCGTCGCCAATGCTGAGACTTGCCAAAAGGGGATGGTTTTGGCGCAGTGCCAACCCAACTTCTACCAACTATTGTTGTTTGGCTTAGCATCTGGTGGAGAACGGCCTGGCGGCGCAAAACCGCGCCGCACTGACACCCCCACCATCTACGGCGAACAAGATTGTAGCGGGTTGACTCGGCATGGCACTCTAGACTCAGTTCTGATGTGAATGACAACTTATATTGTGATAAGGCCGTCGAGCAAAGAGCGCAGGACGTAGGCAGCCATAAAACAATTGATTTGACGGAAAGTGCTGCGTTGAGTCAACTAGATAAAGTTGCCACCTTAGACGTCTTGAAGTGCGCCCAAAATAGCCCGGTACGTCGATGCGGTACGTCGATGGAGGTTGAAAAGTTTCTCCTTCATTCGTCTAGGGCCTAGATCCTTTGTGAAAAAGTCATTGTTTTCAGCGTCTGTACCCCGAATAATAATTTCAGTGAAATACCGCCAGTTTCGATAGGTATAAGCCCCATCCAACACTTTATAAGGAGCACGGCTCAATGGAAACATCTCACGGGGATTGCGTGGACTCCCTAAAGATGAAAGATCCTTTCGGAGGACTAGAGAGAGGGGTGAGGAGGACAAAGAACTGCCGAACACGAAAACTGACTCATCGGGGGGATTTACTGGGTGGTGAGTATTTGTTGGACGATGCAGGCGGACGGAAAACGAAACCGATTAGGGGGAACAAAGAAAAACGCACGTTAAGGTCAGTGCGGGGGTTTGAAAAAGTGCGTCGAGGAGGTGCTAAAACCACTGGACTACTGATCACCAAAATTTTTTTGTTACCAAAATAGCAGCGGTCGAGAAGTTGCTTGGCAATTCGCCATCGTTAATGTGCAGCATGTTTAGGCTATTTCTTCGTCATGGAAAGCATCGTCTTACTGAAATGTGACCTGGAAATTCCAAATAATCCGGTCGGGTGTCCACAAAAGATGCTGATAAGATAAACTTTCCCAAAAAAGCTAGCACTACGCTAACAATCGATCTCATTTTGAATGTGGCGCTTCCAGACAGGACCGACCAAGGTGTTATAGGTATGGGCGGTACATGTGCGTGTGTGTGTGTTGTTGATGGTTTGCTGTGCGGACGCTCAGCGGCAGCAGGGGTGGTCGTGGCTGTGCCAGTCGGATTTTTCACAACGTGGCTTCGTCTCTTATCCCTAGGTCTCTCTTTCTCAGCGCTGTCACTAGTGCTGTCCAGCTATCGGCGGCAAACGGCTCGCTGTGAAGCGGCTCGCGTTCTTTTCGTCCTTGCTTTTTTATGTGGCTTTGAACGTGCTTATTTTTCGTTGAAATCTCGACAGTTACGGTACAATTACAGTTCTCTTACTGTCAACTAGTTTTCTGTTGCAGTAGTTGCTCCGGAGAACATGGCGCGTCCACAAGTCTTCTTCGACATCACCATCGGTGGCAAGGCGTCTGGCCGTATTGTCATGGAGGTATCTTCCTAACAGTCATTTTCAGCACTTCAAACTCTGACATTACAACAGTTTTACAGCTTTACTCCGACATTGTCCCGAAAACCGCCGAGAATTTCCGTGCTCTATGCACCGGCGAAAAGGGAATGGGCAAATCTGGCAAGCCACTGCACTTCAAGGGATGCAAATTCCATCGTATCATCCCTAACTTCATGATCCAAGGCGGTGACTTCACTCGTGGCAACGGAACCGGCGGCGAGTCGATTTATGGGGAGAAATTCCCCGATGAGAACTTCAAGGAGCGTCACACTGGCCCTGGAGTTCTGTCGATGGTGAGTAGGCGTTCTTTTTCCTTTCTCCTACTTGCGGGCTTAGAGTGATACCTAGAATTGTATAGATTACGGGTTTATTATGATGAAATTGGATCGATGGAACGCTGTAGGGTGTAATGTTCCAGATTTTGCCCGTGAAATTACACAATAAGTGTGGCGCGATTCTACGAGTGGGTGACCACAGCGCTGAATCGCCGCACAATCGCTCTTTGGTTTTTCTACTATTATTCAGTTTACTGAAATGCTATGAGTTACACTCGACGGTGATTTTCAGAATTCCCTTTGATTTTAGGCCAACGCCGGTCCCAACACGAACGGTTCGCAGTTCTTCCTGTGTACTGTAAAAACCGAGTGGCTGGACGGTAAACACGTCGTGTTTGGCCGTGTTGTCGAGGGTATGGATGTTGTGAAACTTGTTGAAAGTCATGGATCACAGTCTGGAAAACCATCCAAGGATTGCGTTATCGCTGACTGTGGACAGCTCTAGGCTGTCTGTGATCTCCCTGCGTTCGCTGCTCGTTTATTTTTCTTTTTTCTTGTTGTAATACCTGTGTGTTTACCGGTTAAATGTCAAAGATTGTTGTATAACTTATTATGCATCATTCAGTAAATTTTCTATAATTTGAACTGATTTTAGACAGCTGGACATAATGCCATTTGGATTGCTGAAAAGTATGGGTAGGTTGCAGGTGGTAAGGAGGCTTTGTAGGCCTTATGGACCCTTTCGCCATGCTTGAGCATGAAAAAAGGGCTAGTGAAATATTTAGGCGAAGTATTGTATTCGTGATGACTGGCGTTTGCCGCCACAGTCCTCTAACCGGAAATTATACCAGGACTTTTGGGCTATGAGGCAAAAGATCGGGCCGAAGCAGGAATCGAATCTGCTCCTCACGCCTACCGGGCTGGTTTGCTTGATGGTTAGCTTGCCAAGCTGGCCTTTAAGCCAACTAGCCCGGTAAGGGTAGTGGTGTGGCAGGTTCGGCTCCTGTTTGTGGACAGGCATTTTGCTCATAACTCATCATGCCTGGGGTAGTTTTCAAATGGCGGACTGGCGACAAAAGCAGTTTTCACGAACAAATACCTCGCAGTAGACTCGTAACCCGTCTTTTCACGGGCTCAAACTGGCGAAAGAGGTTTTCAAGCGAGCATATCACGGGGAAAGCAAGTTGTTTTGGGTCTACTGGGTGCCCTATTTTGGTCCCATTGTTTTGCTATGAGTAGCAAAACAACTGGACCTGCTTATCACCGAGTGTGCCCAATAACGGGTTCCACGGGGGTGTGCTACAGTCCTGTTGCTTGTCTCTCAAATGGTGACAACATTTGGTGTGGTTATTGATTGATCCATTCGGAAGGCTTTGCTGTCAGAGGGTGACAGGTCCCGAAATCCGGTAAAATATAGCCTCTTAAAAAACTTGGCTGCCAGTTCAGTGGCTTATTGATTGCTGGCTTGTGCTGGTTTGGAAGTGACGACAAATGAAAAAATGACGACACATGAAACAACCATTGACTTTACAATCTTGGGGGGGGGCATTTAAAAGACAGCTACACTGGGACAGGAGAAACCGGGAAAAGTTCCGGGATAGAGTGGGGGAAAGGTGCCGCAAACATAAGGGGTAGATAACTGACTCCCTCCCCTCATCGACCGAATACTACCCCTCCCCCCTCCTCCACCCTCGCTTGGATCCCCAGCGTACGACGTGCCCTGTACGTGAAGCAATTTCAAGTAGTGCCATCCTTAATGGAGTAGCTGCACTTCTGCAAAAAGGAATCCTTTTACCCACCCCTCCCGCAAACTGACTTAGGACATCAGGGAGATCACCAGCGACTAAAGTTCCAGTACAAGGGAACCATTCGTTGAGGTGTTGTAATGCCAGCCCGTTTGTGGGGGCGCTGTATTTCAAGGGGTTAACGAGGAAGTCCGAGGGCTGCCAATACGGTTTTTCTACATCAAATCCCATGGAGCCAATAAGGTATTGATGTAGAGCGCTCCATATTTTACGGAACTGGGGTGAAAGCTTCGAAGCGAGCGGATTTCTTCAGCCAGTTGTTATCCCTTTGGTTTTTTGTCGCTTTAGTTCTGCCTGCATAAGCTTGTTGATTGGCAGTCGATATTTTTTATTGATATGACGGGCGTCATCTTCCGTCTGGAGCTGCTCCTAATTATCTTAGACGCAGTCCATCATCAACAATTAGGGTTGGGACTGCCACAGTCATCCCTTGGGGCGTCGGCTTATGGGCCAACAAATCTTCTTGCTTCCATAGCTTAGCTGCAGGTTTTTCTAATGGTTGACCAACTACAGATTCTTGCCACTCTCCCACGTCTAATGGGTTTTATTGATTCGAGAAGGAAGCAGTTTTCTTGGAAGGGTGCCAATACAAAGTCTGCACCCTGATCGATAATTCATGTAATCTCTCGCGCTGCAAAGAACTCCGCCCTTAGTGAGTTGTTTTTGCAGTACGCCATATTGATTTGCCCAGTGGGTTCCAGATTAGGCTTCGGAAGTGAGTGTATGGGCAAGACTCGATCCTCCGAATGAAAGTCGGATGCATGTCCCATCCTAAAACAACCATTAGCTACATTATTTAACGCTGTCCCGAGGCCAGAATATCTGTCAACTACGGTCTCCCTCATCCTTCCTTCACTCATTTGCTCCCTTGTTTCCTTCCTTTTTTCCTCCTTCCAGAAGCTCATCCTAGCGAAACTACCGAAGAAAGCCTTCGCACTCGCAGTGAGAGGTTCTCGGGTATGTGACAGCACGATCGTGATATGCCGCGCTCGGCGTGATGAGCAACGCCCAGGACGCAAGAGACGAGTTGTCCTGCTCAGTCGCATAAATTTGTATGTTAAAGGGACTGGAAGGGTCGAATTCACACTACATGAAGTCTTGTCTTCGCTTGCATTCACATATTTTCGCTGCTCCACTTCTGACGAATTCTGGTCGATAGACGCTTTGTAGGTCGGGGGAGAGGGGGGGGGCATCTTGGTGCACAGTATATAAAGCACTCGAAACCACCAAGTATTTTATTTCATCAAACATAGACAGTTAATAGCTACCTAGCTGCGATTGGTCGTGGGTGAATGCGCCGTCGTGATGTGACTACCTCTTCTGCCCAGAGCAGTTGTTCACCAACCCGTAGCTTTTCTTCCAGACTTGGCCAAAAATCATCTTTTGCTTCATAATCCTCATTTAGCACTTTTCAACCTAAATGCTGCCCAACATTCTTACAAATTGCAGCGAAACGGCGTAGAAAAGTCGTAGCACTGCGTGACGTTGAAGGACTGTTTGTGCAGAACTGGGCTTACCGTAATGCGCACGAACTACGGCTAATGCCGTTTGGACTCCAAGAATTTTCGGCACCGAGCTCATTTTTAAATTGCCTAAGTCACCAAATCTGCTAAAAATTTGTATATAGGGGTAGTTTAACATCCTGATTAAGAATATGTCATTCGCTCTTGTCGCTGGCGCTAATGGATGACACTACGATTATCTGCGCTCTGCTAAGGCTGAGCCTAGGAGGTGATCCTAGTGTCCTCTCTTGACGCCAGCGACAAAAGTGAATGTCATATTCTTAATCAGGATGTTAAACTACCCCTATATACAAGTTTTTGGCGGATTTATTGACTTAGGCCCGGCCGGCCCCAAGTTACAAATGGGTTGGTGCCGAAGGTTCTGGGAGTCCACAACGGCATTAGCACAACTACTGCCCACCAAGTTGCCCGATTATCCCAGCGCCCATGCTTCGTTATCATTTTGTCATTTGTTGATTCTAGAGGGGGCAGTGTACAGTCAAAGTAATGATTAGCCTGTACTTATTGATGTTGACTTTTAGACCGGTCTTGTTCCGTTGCTCCTATTTGATTAGGCCACCGACAACCCGTACAGAAAAAAACCACATGGGAATGATTTATGAGACGCGCACTTATCATTCAAAAAAGAACACTGCACTTTGTGTACTGAACCAGTGAGAGAACAATGATGCCATTGTTGCCGTACTTTGTTTCCCACCCGGAACGTCGAATGTTTCATTGTCAGATCGCATTAAAGGGATTGCTCACAGTAAAAACTATTCTGTTCCAACAGACTCTGCCTAAATCGGCTTATCATCGAGGCTAGTGGTTTAATGCCAGTTTCAGGGCGCTGCTCGTTTTAGTGCAGTACTTCGTGCGAATTACTGTAATCCCAGATCTGCACGAGCACGATGCACGATCTCTACGCTACGAAATGTTAGCTTCCTTTTAGAAAAATCGCTTCGCGAAGCGAATTTCTCGCCATCTTGTGCGAAGCGCGCACTACGCTATCCCTGCACACAGTAGATCGCACTATTAGCCCCGCCCCAGATGACCACGCCCCTTTTTGCACGACATAATTCACGCTCATACTACACGTATTATACCCCATAATATCTGTGTATACTAGTTTCTAACGTTTCATTACTTATGCATATACATTGTTGAATGGGCTTTCATGTAATGATACGCTTGGCTCCACCCCCCAACGAAATCGCTCACTTATCAGGGGTTATTGAATGCGATGTGGCCTATACAATGACTTGCGGTGGCCAGCCGATGTACAAGTCAGTGTTTTATCCTCCCAGACGAATCTGGTACCAATTTACCGTCCCCGGAGGGTAGAAGGCTTGGTTGGCCTGGGCGGGAGTCGACCCGGGATTCGAACCCGGCGCCGCGCGAGTGGTAAGCGCGCCACTTGTCACTACACCACCTCCGCCTCATCAGGGGGTTTATAGGAAATTTTTTTGCTTTGTAACTATCTCGCCCACATCCTTCTCAGCAGCTATCTCCTATAGCTTTTTTAATGTTAAACAGCATTCTGTGCCTGGGGATGAAAGCTTCTTCTGCTGAAGCGATTCCTTCGATCAGTGGGACCTTTTTTTCGAACTAGATGAATATTATTTTCAAACTTGATAAGGAAAGAAATTGATCACGGTTCTAAATGCTTTGGTCGCTCTAAGTTCCAAATGCTTCGGTCGCTCTAAAATGACCCGCTTCATACGACGCCCAAGAAGGAATGTCAAACCCATCTTCAGCGACCGAGAAGCCCCACTTCGCAACCCCGCCCACCTCGCTAGCCACGCCCTTCGCTACTAATCGAGAGGAAAGTGTGCAACAACCATATACGTTCCTACATACTGACATTGATAAGTAGACCTTTATATGTCACATGTTTCTAGATTATGAGCTTATTGTCGTCCCGGCTAATATCCCATTATAGCGACCAGGCCTTTGATCTTATTGTGTTCGCTTGGCATGATGGATTGGACAGGACTGGTCTGATTGGTATGCTTGCTCGAAACGGAAAAACCAATGATTCAGCCCGGATAGCCCCCGGAGATTAGCTCGCTTGCCCTCCGGAGACTTTGAATGATTAGCCATTTCACATGACATCAAAGCTGTGAATAGACGGACGGATATGCGCAGCGAATCTAAAAAAAACGTTTTGGTTAATGCCGAGCCTTTCTCCTTCTGCCTTTACCAAGGCGAGCACGATAAATGGTCACTACATATTAACTCAAGGCCAAAAGATAGGAGAATAGGGTCCTTAGGGTCATAGGAACGCCGCGCGCCACGAAGTGTGCGGCAATTACCGAGTGGCCTTGCAACATGTTACTAATTGTTCACAGTTGTTTGAATTTTTTGGACAGATTTGACTCAGACTTTTCTCTGGAGAATCACGACAGGACCCGTCTAAGGGATCTAAATACTAGTGAACGAGTCTTAACTTGTGCCACCTCCCACTCCTCCCGGAAGCTGTCGCGAAGTTCACCGCGCGCGTCACTAGCGCCATCTGAACGAGAGTCTTCTGATGTTGAAATAGGGCAAATCACTGCTTGTGGGAACTTG
>MU946277.1:0-23089 GCA_036418165.1 Cooperia oncophora
ATGTGCACCGCCTGAACAAGATGGATTACAGTACTGGTATCGGTACTCTGGTTTCTACTGCATAGGTAAAACTAGGTAGGTTGAAAAAACTTAAGATTATTATCCACAAAATTACATTACTCACTTGTTTGGCAAACTCGTTGACCTGAGCATCATTGGTAAACAGCAACATGTTAGCGGCATCGCGAGTACTCAGCAACTTGAACGACTTCTCAACTGATAGAGCGATATCGCTTCTGAAAAGGATTTGCGTAGCTATTCGAGAATAGACACTTTTTCTGAAAATATGATTGTACGAACACTAAAAAGGGTACAATATTTCAAGAAAAGCGAAATAAGTTGGGAGAATTGAAGAGCAAAGAGCTCGTCTGTGCCTCTCATACAAATTGCGAACTCTTCACTCGCCAGGATCGGCTTTATAAGAGCGAAGATGGCCAGAGTCGCACTTCAGGGCACAGCATTGTTGGGAGATTCCCACTGGTGGGTTGTATTTAATCGAATGTAGATGGGGTACATTTGCATTTGAGACAATTTTTTCTGAACCGTGAGAACAAAATTAGTGCGGCTGCTGATTTTTCCCACTTCACGCGCACTCCCCCTCCTTTTTTTTCTTTTCGATGCAGCCGCGAAACTATTGCATACCTGGAACTTCTGATGGCTGACTGGCGAAACCCCTGCCCGACTCCAGTTTCTAGGGAACGATTTGGAAGAATATGGCAGGATGGCATGAGAAAGATGGGAAGAAGGTCGTACCAGGGAGGGAATTTTCGGTAGGTTGCACCGGAAGAGGAAACTGTAGGACCGCAAGGACATAGCCATCTCGCCCATACCGAAGCAATACCCTGTAGAAGCAATACACTTATGTTGTTGCGTGCCATTTCCTAACCACCTTACCCACGAACAAAAAAAAACAGATTAGTAGAAGCATAAGCCCAAAGAAAACCACTGGAAATGAAAAATCATTGAGTTAATTGAAAACCAATAAAGGATAAATAATCAGGGAGGTTTAACGCAAAGAAGTAGCTCTGTTTCTGTTTCTCTCTTTCGAACCGGTTCATATGAGAAAATACTAAATGTACCTGACTGCATCCATCATAATTCGGATGAAAATGCTGTAGAACTGGCTGGGAATTGTTTTCTCCGTAAGGACCACCTGAATAAATGAATGTTCTATTGAATTAGAAAATAGCCTAGCGGTAATTCACTAACCTTATTGTACGCTCCTTCCATTAGCGATTGTTCCAAACGAACAGGAGTTGAAATGTAAGGGTTGTTAGATTGGATGCTTTGCGGAACAGATTCGAGCAGCTGCAACAGACAATATGGTAGCAGTAGTGTCGCACATGCCCATTTATTTACTCATGTTACAAGTTATTTACTCGGACCCTGGTAAACATGTTCAAATCAAAAAAAACAGTTAAAGAAAAGCTTGAGTTGTCATAAGAAGAAAATGATAACTAAATGTACTGACCATGTGGAAATCAGAGAGACGGTTGCTAGCCAGCAGGAACATTAGGTTCAGTCCGATCATAAGATATTTGTTCTCTGCGGCAGAAGGACATTGGTCGTAAAATGAGAGAACCTTAACGAACACATTTGAAGACTTTGATATAAGCTATGCTGAACACAAAACTTTGAAGATAAACAAAACAGTTTGAATTCCATGTCAAAGAAAATGAACTGGTTTAACGATCAACTATCCGCGAAGTTTCCACGAGAAGCCACAAGCAAAAAGGAGGATTTATTATTAAGGAGTCCTCTACATTCGACACTCTCAGACCACTCTTAGATTCTAGTACTATAAAACTGGTCATCCAGATCTTGAGGTGCACTAGAAAACCGGAGAACGCGAAAATGATTACATCTGTATCACATGAACACATCTGTAGCACATAAACTGCAATGAAGCACAGAGCGCGGTGGGGGGGGTCAACACGACATGGAAGAGCTGCAGTATAGTGCTTCCCATAAACACCAAGCCGTTCGTCAGCAACTACACTTTGCGTCTGCTGACTGGTCCTACTCTTCAGTCCAGGGCAGTTCGAAGGTAATAGGTTCACGAGGTTTTGAAAAAATAGGCGCAGTTTGGCTTAGTGGTGGCGTTTAGCTCCATCCATTCCCGCCGATGCCTCCTAAGGAGATCTGCTAATACCACTAAAGGAGCGGAACTAGGCACAGCAGGAGTTCGTCTACACTTAACAAGGGTCTACAAGTCATATTAAGGAGGTACGTGTAATTCAACAGGAACCAGAACAAGAAACTGGCGAAAGTGCAAAATCCCCCCGTCTAATCCGAACATAACTGAAAAATGGAAACGTGAAGGAGAACTTAAACCTACTCTAGGGATTGCATCATCAAATGCTGCCATATCATTTCTCAAAACGGCGACAAGAGCGCTGATTTCGTAGTAATCCCTGAAGTAAGGACCAATCAACAACACTTCCTAGGGAGAATCGTTACAACGCTGCTACTTATTGAATACCTAGTAACTTCAAATCATATGTCAACTCGTACCAAATCACAACCGCAGTACTACGGTATCAAAAAGGCTAACAATAAGTCGAAAAACTAACTTATAAATAGTAGTTAGCGCTTTAGCATCTAGAGAGCCGATAGCTGCTTGGTCAAACAATGCTTCCTGAAATTTCGTGTTAAAAGAGTATGGAGAATGGAATAAAACAGTATTAAAAGAACAAAAAGTAATACAAAGTTTTCGAAATACAATGTTTTCCAAAAAAACTGAAATGATAGGCCAAAAGATGGCCCCGTATTATATCTATGTGAAATAGTGGCATAAAATGCTTGACAAATTCTTTTATCTGGTGTAATACATGCCAACCAGTAATAGGAACATCTAAAACATTTCTCCGAGCTGTAAGAGAAGGATTACTTCGAGCTTATAAGTGTGATTTTCAAGAGTTTACGATTTATGTGGTTTTTGAACTTCCGTGATCCTTTTTTATTTCATTTATAAAACTCTGAGTAGAAGCAAAACACGAAACGGTTCACCTCCATTTGCTTAAGAACTTGTTCAATTGTATTTGTATTCTTCTGCTCCTTACTCCACTCTGCTAACAACGTTTTATGCATCTGAGACAGTGAGGCCACCATTATGATCTATGATGAGAGATCCAAACTGAAACTAAATGAGTGAATCTCGACCTGCAGACTTCCGATCTTGCAAAGAATCAAAAAGGGAAGGTGAATCAAGGAATGGCTAAAACAGAAATACGGAAGAACAAAAAGGAAAAAGCTGATGATGACGTCTGTGGCGCAGAAAAGTTCGATTGGAGCACCGAATTGGCGAACAGGAGCATTGAAATTGCGATGGGTAATGCCATCTTCATACATAATAAGTTTAAAGAAATGACGAAACTGCGTATAGGAGAACGTAAACTTATTTACTCGAAGAATGGCGGAGTTGGAAGAAATGCAGAAAACTGCAGAAATGCCGAAATGACGGGCGATGACTTGGCCCTGCCCGGGGGAAATGCCGGTCTGCAGAATTTCGGCATTCCTGCAGGATCATTTCTCTTCACTCCGCGGTTCTTCAAATCAAAATGCAGTCTTTCCTCTATCATTTGGTCATTCTTCGAAATGGTAATGTACGATTGCGACCTAACTTAAGCATTTCTACGACCGCGGCTGTCAGGGAGCATTTCCGCGATGGGAGCAATTCCCCGAGCTCGGGAGTTGAGTTGAACCGGTCTGGAAAAGCGGACACAATGACCGTGAGGAAGTCTCTCCTGGCTGACGTGGCTGACAACGAACGCTACCGCCTTTAGATACGACTCTACCCCAAATTTCCTGCTCCAGTGCGACCTCACTCCCCCTTCCACAGCCAACCGATCATCTTGTCGAACTTTCCCAAGTATTTGCTGTGCCGGGGGCGGAGGGGGTAGGTGATGGTATTGTGGCCCCACCATAATATAATCACTGCACATCAGTTGGGGATTTTGGTCCAGTCCGTAAGACCCCCCCTGAAAGGTCCCTTCGTTTGACCTTCCTAGTTCCCTCCTCCGATCGAGCTGTTGAGCGGGGGGGGTACATGGTGCACTGTGCACCTGAAACGGGAAAATCGGCGAGAAAATACGACCCCTCTCCCATCTAACCTATCACTTTCTTGAATCTCCCAACTTCTTATCAGTTTTCCCGGAATTTCACGAACTTTCCGTACTTTTTCCCCGCCCCGAAATCTTGCTGTCGACCGAGAGGGTATGTAGCACATATAACTTCGGAACAACCGCGAAAACATCACAGTCGAAAAAAAGTTTCCCAGACAGCGCGAACGCAAATACGATCCCCCTCCCTAACAACGCCCGAATACGACCCCCTCCCCTTAGCGTCCGTGAAACAAGAAAAATCGACTATCAAAAAAATTTTTCAGACCAAATACGACCCTCTCCCCCGAAACGACAATGCGCCGTCTGTTCAGAGTAGATGGGCTTTGCAGTCGTTTATTGAGGACTGCTTGATCGAGCGGTTAGTGGTAGAATGCTTACAAAAGAGGGCGTAACTCTAACATCAGGCGGGGCCGCGCCTGGTCTATCTAATCTGCTCACCAAGGGTCATAAAATACATTGCTAGGGGCCTAAGTCACATTCACATGATATCGGAGGCATTCCAGAACACCCTCCATATAAAGTGGATGTATACATAGTGCGCTTGAAAAGAAAAATCCGCCATCAGAAAGTTTTTTCCGATGGCAGATTTTTCTTTCCCTCTGGCGAGCCACCCCCGTGGAGGATCCACAACATACAATCGGCCCTCTTTATGGATACCTCATGTACTGGCGGTTCAGTGGTTTTGTAGTGTGCAGAGGAGGCGAAGTCCAACCGTTTATCAGGTTACAGAGACGAGTGGGGCTACGTCCACGCCTCGTAGAGTAGGAGGCGGGGCGTAGAGGGAGAGGGTCATCTCCATCGTGGCGATGACAGAGTGATGCTGCTGATAATGATACAATACTGACGGCCAGTGTTCACTGTAGTAAGTTTTTAGAAGGCGACTTAACTCCTGATCGAAAGGCCCTATTCCTTCTATGTGTACCACGACAAGGCGCACTCGTACACGGGGGGCGGGTAACGTGATAACGGAACTCGGTGAGGAAGGATGGCTGACCCATCCTACACAACAGCCTTATGGTTGGCACTTGGTTAGCTTCCACATGCGATTCAGTGATTGAAAATCTGGGGCAGTTCGGATGGTGAGGGCAATGGTAATCGGCGAAGCCTGCACTGGGTGTGCAGGAAAGGATATCCAAATCGGACACTTTTCAAACCAAATCGGACACTTTTCAAACCAAATCGGACACTTTTCAAATCAAATCGGACACACCCCTTACAATGGGCAGTTGAGAACTAGACCACACTAGGTACTGCTGCAAGCCCCGCCCCAACACCCCGCCCACTTCTTAGCGCGGCCGTGGTTTTCCAAATGTTTTATGAATTCTGCTTCTTCGAATTTTTTTCACTTTTGCTACTTGACACACACATTCAACTGAATAGGTTTGCTACCGACACATATATGACTCCGCCCACTTCACAATGAAGTGACGTAAGTTCTGAATTTTTATAACTTTTTTCGACGTTGTTTTTTCACATTCAATCTTCACAAAACGAATATAGCCATGCATTTACACACTAGCACACTAAGCTCCGCCCCTCTGACTACCACACTTTCGTTTTTCGCGGAATTTTGATTTTTCTTCCGAATTTTCACTTTTTTAGGCTGTGACAAGCGGCCCCGCCCACTAATGGAAGCTCCGCCCACTTTGTAGAAGCCCCGCCCACTTTTCAAAAATGATGCAGATCGGCGAGCTAGTGACCGTACTAGCAGGTTATGGCCTCTCCCGTCACATAGAATGAAAAAAGGGAAAGACCAGAAAAAAGGGAAACTTTGTTCCGGGTGACGGCCCGGAACAAAGTTTCCCTTTTTTTTGTTCATGCCCCCCAAGCCGAACAGCGCCGAAAAATTTCAATGCTCGACCCAACCCAGAAAAGAGATCAGACGTCTCTTCTTATTGTTGTCGCGCTTTTCTGCATGTGCAGTACCGCACCAAGCTGCCCAACTCATAGACCCTACTACCAGAAACTTAAAACGATAACTTTCTCGATTGAAGGCCTCTTCCTGTAAAAGAATTACCAGTATGAAAGCTTTCCCGAAATATCACAGGAATTCTTGTCCAACCAATAAATCAGTTATAGTTAAAACAAATACACAATTCTCGTCCGACATCTCCGCAAGACTTTGCAACACTAGCGAGCGATTGAGCTGGAATCAGGAACGTCCTGTCAATGGAGAAAACTGTCGCATTATACAGTCGTTCCTCAATTTCCTACTCGGTTACGATTTTTTTCCGGCACTATTTACCCTTTACTGCCCCAATCTTCCAAAAACAGGCCAGTTTTTGACCGACTTTTTTCTGCCTTGGCAGAATTGGCTGAAAATTTGCTCTCTGAGGTAGTTTGACCTCCGTGAAGATGAACACCAGCTAGGCACGAAACCTCCTGGCGCCCGCGCCACAGGCGCCGGCGCCAAAATACCTTAAATTACCAAATTCGCTGAAAACTTGTTCTCAGGGGTAGTCTGACCTCCTGAACACGAATATCACATCCGCTCGGCCTGAAACCAAGCGCCCGCGCTACAGGCGCTGGCGCCAAAATACCCCAGATCACCGGCGCCTGTGGCGCGGGCGCCAGGAAGTTTCGGGCTAAGCGAATGTCATATTCGTATTCAGGAGGTCAAAATACCCCAGGAGACAACATTTGAGCCAAATCTGTCCACGGAGAAAAAAGTCGGTCAGAAACTGGCTCAATTCTGGATGGTTGGGGCAGTAAAGGGTAAATAGTGCCCTTTTCCTCGTCCTACCTGCCATGTCAAAGACATTTTCTAGCTTCCCACCTTTTTGCGGATTCTTCTTTGCCAAAGTTCTCCAGTTCTTCCCCAAAGAACCGCCATCGACAGCGAGGAAGGGTAGGTACAGCGCACGTGAAAGGAGGAACCGCAATAACTCAGCAACTGGAAAATTTCTCACATAGCGAAATCCGACTAAACACCGAGGATTCTCCAGCCGACGTCATGTCCTGGCAAGGCTTCATTAGCTTTGGCAACACTGCGAAATCGAAGCTTGGCACTTACAAGGGAGGTCTTTCAGGTCGTGGCGCGCTTTTCAGAAATGGTTTGTTGCATGTTGTAGGGGTCCATATAAGGATCACAAAAATGGGTTTCGTTTTTGCTATGCGCTTCTGGGGAGGTCAAAAAATGGGTGAAAAGTTTGCTGGGGAAAAGCGATTTTGAACCATTTTTCTAGGCTTTTTTCTATCTCTAATGTTGAGTATGCACAGCAAATGAGACCTTCGTCGACACTGCATCGAAATACAAGTCAAGTGAAAAAAGTACGTTTTGGCACACAGTCGAGGCAGCAATTGTAGTTTCTCGAGGTGATTCTCGCAGGCAATGCCCAACCTGGCATGTTAGAGTCGGGGGGGGGTATTCAGAGCGTGTTGGCGCCCAAGTGAGCCTAGGCCCAGTTATAAAAGCGCACGAATCGTGATTCAGGGCCGTACAATAATCTCTATATCAGAGGTTCAGCGAGCAAATTTCTGCCTACTGAGCGCTTAACATGCCGATGCGTGCGGGAATGACAACAATTCAGTGCATAGAATGCTCTTGCGGGAAATCGGCGACTAGGCTGCCAAAAATTAGTGTCGTACTCGTGATTTAGGGCATCCAGTCATCCTACGGAGCCCAACTTTCAGCAAGAGTTTCCTCAGTAATGTTTCGAGAGCGCAATAGTTAAGTAGGGTCGACTCGTGAAGTTTGAGTGTACAGAATGAGCTCTTAAATGGCATATATCCATGTTATATACATCACCACGCACGCAGGAACACAAGGAGACAGAAATCCGAAAAATGCAAAAAATCCCGGCGTCAAGAGGATCCGATCCGCAAACCTTCTCCGTAAGAGCCGACCGCACTATCCACTCCGCCATCCGCCGACCACGGAACTGGTTGCGGGAGTCGTTGAAGTAACTTCGGTACTACTTTTCTCCATGCATTTTTTTTTACTTTATTTTGCTTTTTTTCTTCTTTTTTACTTTTCTTCTTTTTTTTCTTTTTTCTTTCTTTTTTTCTTATTTTTCTCTCTTTTCGATACATAGTGAAGGAACACCTCATAAACTAAGCACTCTCAAAGTTACAGCTACAACAGAGCCCAATAAGACGGTTAAAATCGCCCTTTCTTGTCAAATTGTTTTCACTCAGTTTTGACCTCCCCAGAAAAAGCATAGCAAAAATGAAACCCATTTTTGTAATCCTTGTATGGACCCCTACAACAAGCAACAAACCATTTTCAAAAAGCGCGCCACGACCTCAAAGACCTCCCTTGTCAGTGAAATCGATAAGCTGATCCGTTTGCCAGATCTCGCAGCTGAGACGTGCTACTAATCCTTTCGGACCGTAACAACTGGCGCCGTCATTAGTTATTCTCGGCCCAGATCCCGCCAAGTCACAATACGAAACGTATATGCCTCCTACAAATTGATTCAGCCTAGATCTATGTGCTGTTTGGGTCGGCCCATAAGTAATGGCATTTTTTCTTACACAAAATTTTGTAGGAGAAGTGATAATTGTTTCCAATATGTTTAAAGCTAGTAGGAAATTCACTGCTTTACAAGACAATATGGGTGTGTCCCTAGTTCTTCTTGGTTTTTTTTTTCTATTTTTATTTTTTTTCTGAAAATGGCATTCAGGGTACATCGTTGTTGGAGAATCCCAATAGGGGGTCGTATTTGGCCGCCAGGAGAGGGGGGTCGTATTTGGGCTGGGAAAAATTTATTTTGATAGTTGATTTTTCTCGCTTCACGGACGTTGTAAAGGGGGGTCGTACTTGGTCATTGTTGGGAGGGGGGGTCGTATTTGGGCTGGGAAAAATTTATTTTGATAATTGATTTTTTTCCGCTTCACGGACGTTGTAAGGGGGGGGGGGGTCGTACTTGGTCATTGTTGGGGAGGGGGGGTCGTATTTGGGCTGGGAAAAATTTATTTTGATAGTTGATTTTTTTCCGCTTCACGGACGTTGTAAGGGGGGTCGTACTTGGTCATTGTTGGGAGGGGGGGGGTCGTACTTGGGCTGGGAAAAATTTATTTTGATAATTGATTTTTTCCGCTTCACGGACGTTGTAAGGGGGGTGGTACTTGGTCATTGTTGGAGAGGGGGGTCGTATTTGGCTGGGAAAAATTTATTTTGATAGTTGATTTTTCTCCGCTTCACGGACGTTGTAAGGGGGTCGTACTTGGTCATTGTTGGGAGGGGGGGGTCGTATTTGGGCTGGGAAAAATTTATTTTGATAATTGATTTTTTTCCGCTTCACGGACGTTGTAAGGGGGGTCGTACTTGGTCATTGTTGGGAGGGGGGTCGTATTTGGGCTGGGAAAAATTTATTTTGATAATTGATTTTTCTCCGCTTCACGGACGTTGTAAGGGGGGGGGGGAGGTCGTACTTGGTCATTGTTGGGGGGAGGGGGGGGTCGTATTTACGTTTTTGGCCTCCTAAGAGTGGTTGGGGTGGTTGACTTTTCGTGATTTCCTGTTTCATGCGTACTATACAGGGGGGGCCAAAAAAAGTCATTCCGGCCGAGTCACATATGAGCGAAGTTTTCGCAGCCCAGACAGAGGAAGTGGATATGAGTACCAGGGCGGAAGATACCCAAGATCTTCCTCTATAAGCAGGAGCCGGCTGCCGCCATTCACCTTCATGTACACCAAAATATGAAGTCATCTCCAGTCGCGGCCTGAGTGGAGAACGCCTTTGGAATTCACGTGGCCTCCAAACAGCTGCGGAACTTCTTGAATGGAATCACCCATGGATAGCTACCTGGAGACCAGTACTCTCGATCTGGATGACCTCCAACATCGAGCAGCTCCGACAACGTCGCTACGGTCCAGGACATCATCTTCACCCCATTCACCAAGGCGCGGGTTGATGGTGTGGACCGGCCGTACCTGGAATGGATGAACCGATATTTTCTTCGTGGGCCCCAGACTGAGGGTGTGCGCTGGTGGCTACATCGAGCAACTCGAGGAGAATATCCTCCCCACATGTCGTCGCCCGTACCTTCTTGGAAACTTTGTACTGCTACAGCATTGGGTGCCACCACGTGGAATCGAAGGGCGTTGGAAAAACTTTCGCCTACTTGGAATGGAAGAACGTTGAGTACCTGGAAAAGATGGAGTATTTAAGCGGGGGTCCTGAACTAAACCCCCTCAATTACTCGGTTCGGGCGGAGCTCAACAGGGTGGTCTACAGTGGCGGAGAAATCAACGATCTCGCTCAACTCCGGTACCCACTCACTTTCGCGCGGCCGAATCTCTCGATGGCGCTCCTCCAGAAGGCTGTGGCGGAGTATCATTATAGTATTTAATGTGCTCTAGTAAAAATGTCCGATAAAAATTTAATAAAGTGTAACTTATAGCGCCTTGAAAGTCATGGAGGCAAAATGACTTTTTTTGCCCCCCCCCCTGTATTGCTCTCCGCCTCGACTTGCTCAATTCGATGAGGAGGGACAAAGGGCGGGAGGGAGAGGGGTCGTACCAATCCTCAAAAAGGGGGGTCGTACATACTTGACTAAAATCCCCAACCAATGATGTGCCCTGATGGCATTTCAGCTAGGCACAAATGTGATTTTTTGACAAAGAATTTTTGCACTGAAAGGCAATTGGCACAATAATGGTACTCGGCCGAAATGCTCGCGGGGAGCTATATAGTGGGAGAATGGGCGAAAAAACGAAGTGAAACTGTCAAATACTTGCGGAGAAAAGCCTTTGCCAAAATGTATTGTCTTAAAAAGCAATTTCGGACGAGTTTCCCGTAGGCATCTTGCCAATGACCGCTACGGTAGGTGCGCCTGCTCATATATCATGCATGTACTCATATATCCATGCAGCACCGCAGCCGCTTCATACCGATCCCTTCGCTTCACATTTTACTTAGCCAATGAAGCAATACGAGCATCAGGTACGGTCATCCATTTGTGGGACGGGCGGGCGCGATGGGCGTTCGGGTCGGTATGTTGCAGCCTGGTGGGGCCTCATGAGGGTACCTTCCTTAGGAAAGGCACGTATGCAGCGCCTCTCAGTCACGAATCCCGTCCTGCCAGGCGTATTAAACTTACTCGTCCTAGGATTTACCGTGCTAACTGCCTTTTAAGCTCTCAAGCATAGAACTCAACAATGAACCATTGTAGTGATTTATGTTCCACTGCAAGCGAAGTCCTAGAACGTTGGAATCCTTCAGAGAAATAAAAGTTCATCGGAAAACGTCCTCAAGGCAAGAAAAGGCTGGATTGAGAGTTCAAAAGTTTCCATTGTCCACCAGGCTGCAACCACCTAACCAGCAGCTCCAGCAGCCATTGTAATCGGGACACGTGGGGCATTGGAGATAAACCCTTTCCCCTTCGTCTGCTGCCGTCCTTACTCTCGACTACAGCTTTTCAGAAAGAAGTGAAAGATCTTCGGAAAAAAGTTCTGGGAAGTAGAAGCTGGGAAAATTTTGGAAGATCGCGGTTAGGATGGGGAAGGCGAGGGGTTGTACTAGAGGAGAGACATTCGAGGGAGTGTTGTCTTCCGCAGAAGGTTTCCTCTTGATTGTGACTATAGGACGAAGGGCAATCACGGTTTACCAGTATTTTTGGAAAGTGCTTGCATTCAACCTTCCAGAAGGGCATTTGAATGGGATATGGGCTATTCCAATGACTTGGACAAGCTATAAGTTTGGTTCCAAAGGAAACGCTTCCCATCAAAAGGTGATTTTTCATCGCCGAAGGTGTTTTTCTCCACTTGCGACTGGAGAGGGACCGTGAATAGGATGAAAATAGTGTTTTTTCAGTGTACCCTTCTGGTCTTTTCTCTGTTGATTTAAACGAATAGAGCGCCTTGTGAAGCAAAAGATTCTTGAGAGATTTCGCAGTGGTTTCATATTATAGCGAATGATGTGGGGTAATGGCAAATGGCGTCCTTTACCCTACACACTTTGAAGGGATCAAACCCTGGTGTTACCCCAGCCAGGGACAACCAAAGCTTACAACCCTTCAACGTTGGTTAGTTGATACTGGAGCAGATGGGAAGCCTTCTACATTGGCTGCCACTCGCAAGTCATTGGATAGCCCATATCCCATTCAAATGCCCTTCTGGAAGGTTGAATGCACAGCACTTTCCAAAAATACTAGTAAACCGTGATTGCGTAAGGATTTCAAAGAAGACTATCCTAGAGCCTTCGTCCTATAGTCACAATCAAGAGGAAACCTTCTGCGGATACAACACTTATCAAAAGATGAGGCACTATTTACCCTTCACTGCCCCAACCATCCAGAATTGAGCCATTTTCTGACCGACTTTTTTCTCCGTGGACAGATTTGGCTCAAATGTTGTCTCCTGGGGTATTTTGACCTCCTGAATACGAATATGACATTCGCTTAGCCCGAAACTTCCTGGCGCCCGCGCCTAAAGCGCCAGTGATTTGGGATGTCTTGGCGCCAGCGCCTGTAGCGCGAGAGCCAGGAGGTTTTAGGTCGAGCAAATATGATATTCGTGTTCAGGAGGTCAGACTACCCCTGAGAACAAGTTTTCAGCGAATTTGGTGATTTAAGGTATTTTGGCGCCGGCGCCCGTGGCGCGGGCGCCAGGCAGGTTTCGTGCCTAGCGGATGTGATATTCATGTTCAGGAGGTCAAACTACCCCAGGAGACAAATTTTCAGCCAATTCTGCCAACGCAGAAAAAAGTCGGTCAAAAACTGCCTGTTTTCGGAAGATTGGGGCAGTAAAGGGTAAATAGTGCCAAAGGTGATTTTTCGTCGTCGAAGGTGTTTTTTTCCACTTGCGACTGGAGAGGGACCGTGAATAGGAAGGATTTCGCTGCAGTGTAACGTTTTGCGTCACAATTCGGCGCCTCTCTATGCTGACGAGTCTTATCTCATTGGGATACTGTAGCTGAGAGCGTTTCCTCTGGAACCAAACTTATAGCTTTCCTGCAGCTCTTAGCTACAGTATCCCAATGAGATAAGACTCGTCAGCATAGAGAGGCGCCGAATTGCCTTGAGGCTCCTCCTCCCAGGAGCCTCATTCACTACCACCACATCTTCCAGAGGTGGTCGGTTCGCCTTTCTGCTCCTACTCTCCCTACCTGCACCAACTGCAATTCCAGTAAGTCCTTTCATAAAAAACCACCCAGCTAGCTATCTTCTATCTGACTTTTCAGGTGCCCGCTAGGACTAGAACACAACTTTAGCGGCAACTGGCCCATTGCTTCAGAACAAACAACTTCCAAACAAACGAATCTCAAAAGGGAGCCTGAACGCCACACCAGATCTTCTCTCTCCTTGCTAAAAGCGATCCAGCTTCTTATCACATACACTCTTGATTCACAATATCCTGCTGGAATAATCTTACTACCCTTAAGCTAATAGTATCTATCCTAAGTTATGTGGGACACAATTGAAAGCACTACTTCCGCAAGGGATATTTTATCAGCGGTCAGTACGGATGCAATATTGAGCACTCCTACTTCAAACCCAGGTTCCAAGCGCTCTAATGTGCCTCACTCTCACAAACCAGTCGCTAAATGTAACCCAAACGCTTCGCCAAAACGCCGACGTAATAAATCTACCAGGTTCCACAGATCGAGCTCTTTCCAGCCGCGTTGCAATGCTGCAGCTCCGGCTACCGTAAGACTTGCATCCACCCAGCCAAAGGAAAATCGAGGAGACCAAACGCTCCATTTCTGCAAATCTAAAAATCTCAAAAAACGTCAGCATCAACGTGGGTCACCTTCTAGAGAGCACAAAAACGCATTGTTCTCCACCCCATCATTCCAGAAACTCTATCATCCCAGACTTTCTCAACTCGTTTTTGCAACCAGCTAGCTCTCTTTTCATTCTAGCTCTTGTAAGTGCCCTCCTGCACCCAGTGCTACCTGCTCTCTCAATATTGAAATTTCTGGGGCAGGAAGCGCATGGAATCCTGTCAATAAGCTTCGATAAGACATGCATAGGCCTTGACTACTCAACTACAACAGTTAGTCTTCACGTGGAAGGAACCGGAGCTTCTACTAATGACATCCCACTCCTTCTTCAACGAGAGCGCGATAACTCAAGCGTCGTCATACCTTCACTTATCCCTTTCTACCAGTGCTGACGAAGAATTCACAACCCTAGCTGGTGTTTTCATTTGGAAATCCATAACAGAAGCGTACGGGTATGAGGGAATGCCTATTGAACCTTCTTCAGCTGACCTATATGGATCGGAATATCAAAGCGACTATTTGTATTTATGGTTTTCAGCTGAACCATTCACTTTGACCATGGAGATCTCTTTTGAAAAAGGGAATATGGCCACAATGTAGAAATAGGACCTGCAAAAACCCTCCAAGACCTCCCGCTAACTAATCTACTCATGAGCTTACCTAGTGAGCTGCACAGCCAGTATTTCACTTCCAGTGCACCGCCATATCAGTCCGAGGTTACTAAGAATTCTTTTGACCCTGTGCTTACCACTACCCATATTCTACAGCCCAGTAACATGCACGACACCAGACAGGCTTCAGCTTCTTCAGGGGGTGCCGAGGTCACCTCTGATCAACTCGAAGATGAACTTATATTGACACAGGACGTTCAGAATCTGCTCTTCACTTACCCGAGCAAGCAGGGCCTTATCCTCCAAGTTACTATGGGGTACTACCAGCAACTGCCCTCTGGTCTGTAGGCATTTTCTTAGTGACGATGATCACAACCCTATATTCTCAGACATTGGTGGTCCGAACGTTTCTGAATTTGATTTTTCGAGCTACTTACGCTTTGGGTTCTTTCATCATTAAGACGATTTACAACTTACGAAGGTCTCCACGTACTGGTACGCCCCTAAACACCAGTTGTTCTACGGTAAAGACAAGAAAACGGCGACATAGTTCAAGTAATTCCTTCACGGAATCCGAAACCTTGCCTTACCCTGCTGAGAGCTCGTCCCCAAATGGCACTCTACCGACCCAGAGACCACCATGGGCAGCCTCTGAACCAGTCCAGACTGAACCTGCGCGGCCTCAACCACGTCATGACCCTGCTGCAGATGACTCTGGTGTAAGCCATACAAGTCCTTGTTCCTTAATCTACATTCAGGCTAAACTCAACCATTTACCACTGACCGCCCTTGTGGGCTCAGGAGCCGGTATAACAATAATTTCTGAGAGCATCGCTCGTGAGATCAATGCTCCAATATACCCATCGCGCGTCAAACAAGGCCTTGCACTAAACCGCACCCCCATCAAAGTTCTTGGACAATCCACCTTATATTTAACAGTAGGAGACAAAACCGTACAGATCATTTGCCATATTGTTCCGGATGGAAGCTGCTATACTCCCTTCATCATTGGCAGAGACGTTATTTTTCGACTTGGACCCTGTTGGGGTATAGACTTCGAACATAAAACAATTTCGTTTGGTACAACAACTGTCCCATTCGTTAACCCTGAGCAAAATATTTGCAGCAAGCGTGAGCCTCCAGTTTACCGAGTTAACACCATTACAGTACAATTTTTCCGTGATTGCGGTTTGGCCTATTAACTTCTTGCTTCCCAGTAATAGAAACTTTAGCTACACACACTTCATATCCCGGGGATGGGGGGAGGGCGTCCCTACCTAATTGTGTGTAAGCGAGCGCGGCAGCAGTCGCGTATCCGTGAGTAGTCACCGGTTAGGGCAGTTTGCCTCATTTTGTGCCTTTCATGCTCTCTTCTGCGTACTCTGCCGACCCTCTAAATGAATTGATAGCTGTCTAAAACTCCCATGTTCCATCTATGCCTTCGGACATCCCCGCGCCTCCCATCTCTGGGTATGGAGTGTACAATTCACGAATTGATCCAGCCCTCAAAAACACTAGCAGTTGATATCGTCGCAATCAGTCGGGGTGGTGTCGCGACGTATGGAATGAGACCACCCGCGGCGTTCCCACCACTGGTTCTTTTCTTATTGAATCAATCCCCAATCGCTCACCAATGCTAGAGCAAGACAGCCGTAGGGGCTGCTCCTGCCCTTCTGATACCAGTTCAAGAAAAAAAATCAACCAATGATGAAAATGCCGGAGGTGGGCTCCCCCAGCCCGATACCACCTCCGACTGATTGCGACGGTATTAGTTATACTTACACAAAGTTCCGTGGCACAGTAGCTCCATATACTTGCAACTATCCCTCTTCTTTCACAGACAAATATACAAATAGCCACAGTAATCTTTCTGAAAAAAATACTAATTAGTTCCTCATAAAATGCTGATGTTTACTTTCCCCTTGCCGCCTCATTCAGGACATCCCAGCAGTAGTTTCGTTCGCAAAACACATTAATCTTACAAATTAACGAAAATATGTTCCTCTCGGAACAAAAATAATTGGAAAAATAAAAATCAAAAAATAAGTGGACGAACAATCTCTTCACTGCTCTGTCATCCGTAATGTCGAACACCACATCTAAAGTGTTCGTCGAAGCAAAGATCATGTCATGTCGATGCGAAGAACGTTAACGAATGGAATGTAAAGTGGAAGAGATACTGGGAGATTATTTTCGTAACAGGTTAAGTTAAATTTGGTAAGTTTCCGATATAGTTGCTTAGAAATGACGAAAAAAGACCATTGAACACGAAATCTGCACAAAAAGCTATTGGCTGCGTTTATACTTTGCGGCAGCGTAGCGTAGCGCTTCCAGCGTACGCCAGCGGCAGTGCCGGGGAGAGGATGCATATCGATCTAGCGTTCCCAGCGTCACCAGCGTAACGCTAGCGTTACGCCAGCTCGTTTTCTTCCAGCAGCGTTTTTGCTAGCGTTTGCAGCGGCAAGGGAGTAGAGACTATGGGAGAGCTGGAGGGTACAAAACACATCGATTGCGCGTCTCTCACTCGCCCTCAGTCTCTACTATACACATCGACTCCGCGTCTCTGACGGCCACATAGTCTCTACAATACACCAATCGATTGCGCGTCTCTTACGGCCACATAGTCTCTACTCCCTGCCGCTGCAAACGCCAGCAAAACGCTGGTGAAACGCTGGAGAAACGCTGGCGTACGCTAGCGTTACGCTGGTGACGCTGGGAGCGCTAGATCGATATCCATCCTCTCCCCGGCACTGCCGCTGGCGTACGCTGGAAGCGCTACGCTACGCTGCCGCAAAGTATAAACGCAGCCTTCCCAAACTAATGTATTTGCGAAACCAAAGAGTTCCGTATCCTTCGAATACAAGGCGTTTCAGGATAGTAGTTGTCGGAAAAGCTGCAAAGTAGGCGACGGATAAGACAAAGTTAATTGGAGGCGTACATAGTTTCTCTGGTTTTGCACAGTTTTCAAAGCATGAAGTCGTGGATACAAGCGGGGCACACTCACACTTCATGCTTTGCTCGCTTCAGTCGATTGAAACACAACTATGAGTGAAGTCAGGATAAACAGGTGTTGAGCTATGTCCCCAAGTAAGGCTAACAATCCGCACAACACAATTATATCCAATGTTCTCGTTGCTTACCTTTGACTTCACCATTACTCTGTGCGTGAGTAATGGAAGCCACTCATGGTTTGGAAATATCGAAGGGTATATTTTGTGGGCAGATTACGGTATTACGGGTAACTACCAAGATTTCTGAATTTTGTTTGCCCTTCTCGCTGGATTGGCCTCCGAAAATACTCCCATAATATACCCGGAAACCTAAGCAGCAGGAAGTACCTGCTGAATGCTGTTGAATGCATCTGCGTCCCTGAAGCTTTCTGCTTCTGCATGCATCGCCATCCTGGGGGAAAGTCCTGTTCGTGCATTCCCCCCTTGCCCTAGATCCACGCATGCATGTTTAGCCGAAAGCTTCAATGATATCCTGGTAAAAGAGAGTTTGTGGGGACTTTTGTGTCCTGCCGAGACGCCAGAGTTGATTAATCGTATGCCGCCTATTAATCGTACGCTTTGCAGAGTGGAGACTGTTTAGCCTGCTGCCTCCGGCAGCAGCGAGAAGCCACTCTTTACTCCTATTTACAGGCTCGCTGCGTCAGACCAGAGCTCAGTTTTTCCCTTTTTGAGTAAAAGTTATATCATAAATATACACACCCTATGTTTAATGTTCATACATGGAACAGCACTATACCCGTCAGGGAGCCCGATCACTCTTCGATACGGAATGCTGTGCTATAGCGTTTGTCGTATCCATCGTATAGTGGCCGAAAGCTCATGGCGGAGGATGTAGTTGCGGCCACCTGTCCGGCCAACTGTCGTGTAGACTCCTCCGCAGTCAGCATGATGCAACAGCATGGGCGAGTATTTAAGGCGCCAGCCAGAGACATGAGCCAGTCTCGACTCAAGCAGCTCCAACAGCTTCTCGTCTCCCAGCAGCCTCTGGACTGCTTCCCTTCGACTTGTCCCCTTCTCCCTACTTGTTATGTAATCAATAAATATATATAAATCTCCTTGTTACCTATGCCTACCACCGCTACACCATCAGATGAAGGCCCGTACACCCTTCAATCTGATACGTTTAGCACTCAGGACTTTCAATCGTGGACGGAAAGTCAAAACTATAAAGCCAGTAAAGTGAACACTGACTCTAATACAGCTCTTGCTTTGCCGTATTCATGACGAAAAGCGCTTACGAGTTTTCAAGCAGTCCCCAACCAAAGACACGAGCCTAGTCTCGACCACAAGTAGGAGCAACAGCTGTTCGTCTACCCGTCAGCCTCTGGCTGCTTCCCTTCGTCTTATCCCCATTTCCCTACTTATTATGTAACGAACAAGTACATTAAAATATCCTTGTTACCTATCATCATATCCGCTACACCATCAGATGAAGGGCAGTACCTATTCAGTCTCATACCTTAGAGACCACTACATAGTCTACATTTTTGCAACACTTCTTCTAGGTATACAATTTGTGCAAAATTGCACTACAAGATAAAGGCGGTTCCTCATTGTTGACAGATGGCCCATCACATGGTGTGATAATCTCCATGTGCTTCCATCACGCATCTTGTTTGCATCCAACGACTTCGCAAACCATCCTTGGAACTTCGCAGCTGTCTTGGACTACGCAAACATGGAAGTTGGAAACGAGATTGCACAAAAATCGAGCTTTACAAGCTGGGACATGCAAGGTATTTCTGAAGGACCTTTCCATTGGTGACCTAGTTCTCCCACATGACCGCACTGTTTGTCCAAATTTCACAAACCAATGGAAAGGCCCTTTTGCAGTTGAGGATACAAAATGTCCCAACATAACAATAACTGACTTGGTAAATCGCCCCACGCGGTATACCATTTATGCCGACACACTAACGCATATTCGTTCCGCTCATTGTCGAGTAATGCTTCCTTCAGAATCGGCAATCACAGCCATTCCTGCTCACCGCGGAAAGATCACTCGACAACGAGCAACACTAACATCGAGGACGTTCCTTTCGCTTTCAGGGGAAGAATTAACACATTTTCAACCCAACAGGTAATAGCACTATGGGACTACTCTTTCACAGAACAGTAACCTTCAGGTATGGCTATAGGTTTGTTCGGTTCTTCAAGTCCGCCACCGCTCGCGAAGACTACTATCTTTGAATTGGCGGTTCAAAGAATATTCAGGCAGCGTTCTTGTGTTAAATCAAAAACAGCAGTATTTCGCTAACACGCCCTTATACTGGTCGACATAGTGTGTTGTTAAAACCAGACTGGTATTCGCATCATAGTTCATCTCATGTTCTTATACTAGTCGCAAAATACAGTGCAGTGGAGTAGATTGTAATTAGTATCGCCATTTATTTTAGCATTGTACACGTTTATCGTTTGGACGAGTCTGAATCACAAATTTCATGATAAAACCAGAGGAACGTTTGTGCCATAAACGTTGTGTAGCTTGTGGGTTTATTCTGTATTTGTCGATGTTGCTATCTCCAACAAAATGGCTCATACATAGCCCTTCAGGAAGTATTGTGTAATGGGTTTTTGAGTGCTTTCATTATTTATTCCCTAGAGAGGATGCTTTTCATCGAGGGGATGAACTGGCTTTTTGCGAACACCGACTCTGAACTACAAGCAATCATGATCATCAATCACAGTATTCTGCCCATAGATGCTGGCATAATATCTGCTCCTCTGGTATTACTGAACGAAGACGTTTGGGTGCGAAGAAGACGCATTTGCAGTTGTAAGGGCTTCTCGTAGACGGTGTTGGGCTTCCTTTTCATGATATGCCATGCCATGTCATTCGCACCTATTCATCACACAAGAACACTTTTACGATTGTCTTCGAATGAGATTTAAGCCAAAGAAAGTTCGAAAACAGTTTGGGAAAAGGAATGCCTGAGCAGTTTTCTGTACGGAAGTAGAATGTCGTATCCTCGCAGTCACGCAAGAGTGTCAGCAAACGCTTGTTAGCTTTCCGCATCGTACCACAGAGACCGTTCAAGCTGCTGCCAGCCGGCAGAAGCAGAGTGTCAATCTTCACTCACTTACGAAGCTGCTCACTTGAGTCAAAGTTCGTTTTTGCCAGCCACTTCCTCTCCTGTCCCGCTTTCCTCCTCGTTATGTAATAGCTATGTAATAAACATCTACATCCACTGTCTAATGTTCATACACGGAACAACTACACTCACCAAGGCCTGATCAACTTTAAATCCGATAGAACGTACTCATACTGCCTGCCTTTATCTGTCGTTAGCTGCGGCACATGTTGTGACAGTGGTGCCTTCGATTATTAATGCACTCGAAATCCCTGAGATGAGGTAGGCGTGGCTGCGTCTTTCAACTGAACGTGGCGGTGGCCGTGCTTTTGGTGAGATATTTTCATTGTCGAAACAATTGTGGTCATGCCTCTGTCCAGCACAGAACAAGATGACAGTTGCCTCACCTGAGACATCTCGCGAGTGACTCATTCTATGCCAGGATCAAATGCCACGCCTACTCCGTCTCAGAGAGAAGGGCTTATCTCTCTTATCCGCTGCACTACAATAGCATGTTTTAAGAGGTGTTAAATGCTTTTCTGCGGTGAGCAAATAATATTACGGTATCTTGAAAGATCACCTCCAGGTATTGATCACGTTTGAATGAATTACTTCATTGCAACTATTTATTAAAAGAAGATAGGACTCAGTTGAGTACAACTCTACCTTGACAAGTCAAAAGATATACGACAGCTGAAGCCATTCCTGCTCAATGAGGGTCTACTCGACAGTATTAGCGACATGTTACATGGGTAAATGATTAAGCAATAAGAGACAGTTAAGGCAAAAAGACATGGGAATCGATTGTTGTAATAATGACGGTGCAAATGTTGAAAAGAACCATTCAGCTAGTTAAATGAAAATGTGGAGATTAAGGAATCATCAGAGGTTATCAGAGATCGACAAATTTCGACAGTCCAACCATCACCGTTCCAGGCAGCGTTACCAGCATGGCGACGGCAAGAATTTTGAAGTTTCGGCTACCCTATAATTGTGTACAAAAATATCAATGCCTGAAAAGAGTTTCGAAAAAAATGCCAGTAGTACTAGGTTGCCCGATGAGTTATGGGGCCCTTCACAAGAAGTACCGTTTCCAGATTGAAGCCCTGCTCACAAACAGACTCTGGATAGTACCAATCAGAACTGTCTAGAGGAAGGTCGTTTGAGGCCGCCAGAGCATGAGTTCATTATTCTTTCTGTGCTAATGCTCAACAGATCACGGCGAGCTACCACCTACTGAGAGTTCTGCCAGAGCAGGGGCATACCCAAAACGTGGACCCGTTCATTTCTGTTCATTATACTCGCCAATCCCTGATATCGGGTAGGCGTGGCCTGCTGTACCTTAGATTTTAAAATAGCGGCGGCTCAGGTTTTTTCGTGGGATATTGTCATTTGCGAACAGTTCCGGTAATCGGCCTTAACACTCTTAAAGCACGGAACAAGAAAAGCGCAGCTGTTTCAAATTTGGCATGTTCCACGAGCGAAACCCGTCCTATGCCATTTGCTCATAAAGCCAACGCCTACTCGCTTCAGGGATAAGGGAGATTACTCAGTTACAGGCAGCGTGCCACCGTATCGACCAATATGGCGTCAAACTCAGCGATTCCGAAGCTGTCGCCGCAGCATTGGCGATTGGGAAAGTATAGGATAAATCGATTCTAGTGCTGTGCCAGAAGCTGTCTAGGCGTCTACCACCGCATGCAGCGGCGCCGTGCGCAGCGCGTCCAACCTTACCGCCTGCGAGTTGGTGGGGAGTCTAGGGTATTAGGTATAGGTATCGATCTAGCTGTGCCACCAGCGTCTATGCAGCGTTGAGAAAGGAGATAAACGGGAGCGACAGGATTGGAGCAGACAGCCGGTAGAGTATGGGGAGATGGGAGGGTACCAGCTGTCTGCTACCCTCCGACCGCGCCATACTCTCCTCTCCTGGACGCTGGCAGAGGATGGTGCACGCTTGCAGAAGCTAGACCAATACCTATACTCCCTAGCCCTTGAAATCCTACTGGACGCTGGTGGACGGTGGAGGACTCTGGCAAACGCTGAAGGATATCTATATTTCCTAGTCGCTGACGCTGCTGGACGCTCGGAACGCCGCTGGACGCTATTGGTCGCTGGTGGACGCTGCCGCAAAGCATGAAGCGCAGCCTTACTCTCCGTTCAATCTGATAATTTACAGGTCAAAAGCCAAGGAAGTACCAAAACGTGACGTCAGCTTGAAAGATGCAAAATTATTACTTCTTCTTGCTTACCTTGATCTCGTGGAAGTAGAAGATACTCCAAGCGGCAACTATACATCCAGGGAGCATTGTGATAATAGGAAACGTAACAGCTTGAGAGAGGTGTTGATTAGCAATGAAAAACGATGTCTGAGCAATTCCCCATAGGAATCCGGCGAGCAGCGACGGCAGAACGATCACTGGTTGAATCACTGGATGGCCCCGCCTAAATTGAAACTATCAAAAAGTCAAACTGTTGTTGCACAACCTACAGAAGTACAGAGAGGTTAGCCATGCCAACGAATTCTGATTGGAACATCACTAATTAGGAGTGGGGGCAGTTCGGCGAAGAGGGAGGGGGGGGGGGAGTATTTCACACTTTCGC
>MU946285.1:0-14291 GCA_036418165.1 Cooperia oncophora
ACTCATCCCTGTTTCCCTTTCCCCTTTTTTGGTATTGAGCAGACTTTAATAGTTTCAACCTTTTTTTACTTGACACTCTACCGATTCTACACGACTTTTCTTTTTCCAGCTTCCTGTTCCCATCGCCTTGTCCACTTATGAAGAACACCTTTTTTCAGAGAGTCTCCTCTCCTTATACTCCACCCCTTATTCCTTTTCTACTTTCTGTTCCACGCTTAAGAGAAGAGGTAGGATTTGAAAGATAGGAAATTCCAAGAGCTAAGGAAAAATCGTAGTAGATTATCATCCACTACATATAATTCGTTTCGTCTGTTTGTTTGTTTGTTTGTTTGTCTGTCCGGAAATTCGGTTCGACCTGAAGAACGACTTGGAGAGGCCGGGTCAAGGTTGGGAAGAGTTTGGCATGGGACGAGGTGTAAAGAGCACACCTGACCTACACTAAACCCCACAAATAGTGGGCGGGGCATGCGTCGAAAGCTGGCGTAGGCGCCTACAAAAATTCATAACTCGCTTCCCGAGCAGCCTAGAGATGGGGAAAAGTCAAATAAGGTTAGCAAAGGGCAGGCGAACTGGGAGACACATACTCGGAATGGCTGGGGCATACACAGGCCGGGCGGTGCTCCCCATGGAATTCAATAACTTGGTTCTCGAGATAGTTCAGCGATCGTAAAAATCGATGGGGAAGAGAAACATCTGGCGAAAGTTGGGCATGCCTGTGATGTGTTGAAACCCGCCCATCCTGGGCGGAGCTTGCCTTCATGCATAAGATTCTCATTTCAAAAAGTTTTGTTCGATTCCAGGGCACTCCAGAGACAGGGAAAAGGCGATTTGGTGTAGGCAAGAGGGCACCCAGTTGAGAATTACAGGTTGCAACCGTTGTGGACTGGGTCTGCGCCTAGGTGGGTGGAACCCAACAAGGAAATCTGTGGAACGGTCCCACTTCACTCCAAACACAAGGAAAAAAGAGGGTTAAGGTCAGTGAGGGGGTCACCAGTTGAGAAAAGTGGGACACACAGGTTTGGGCGAGGTCTGTGCCGAGGTGGGTGGAGCCACCAGCCGTGATCTGTGAAACAGTTCCAGATCACTCCCAGTCGAAAAGGTGGACTACAGTCTGCAATGGGTCGCAGGTTAAGTGAGAGACACACCCGCTGTGGGCGCAGCGTGCGGCGAGGTTTACGAACCAAATTTCGAAGTCCGTAAAACGGTTACAGAACACTCCAGAAGATCCCAAATATCGGTTGCGGAGCGCCATAGGCACCAGAGACAAGTGGATTGAGGTTCATAAGGGGTCAGCGGACGAAATGGGGAGACATCTGCAGAAAGAATGGGCCGTATTTAGATGGGAGGTGCTTGTAAGGTTATAGGGTAGAAGATTTATTAGTTCAATTTCCAGAAAGCATCTATACATCATCAGCGCATGGAGGAACAAGTAAGCTAGGCAGAGTAACATAACCATACGTACTGTTTAAGTCTTCATTATAGATCTCTAGAAAATCTAAGTCAAAGGTACGAACACCTCGGGGTAGACGGACCATCACATCATCGCCAGAATGTTCGTCCAGTGGATCATCACTGAAACTTAGTGTTTTTTTTACAATGGAGAAAAACGAGTTCACCAACTAACAGCTCATATCCGATCGCTCGTGCCTTTGTTCGCTGAATAATGTCTGTGACGTTACCAACACCGACGAAAAAGAACGTATCTGAAAGATATCGGTTTTACCTCATTGTCTCTGGGAAAACAACTATGACGCAGCGTTTAGACTTTGCGATGACGCGCTACGACACGCTACCATTGTAGTGCTCAATTGACAGACAGGAACGCAGTCAGAGTGCTAATGATCGGCGCTTAGTGTTTTGAGGAAGGTGGAGGAAGAGGAGAGCTGCCTACTCATGCAGCCTGGCACCCTTCTATTCTTTCACACTGTCTCAAGCAGTCAGTCAGCGCTGATCGATACCCATCTATAGCATTCGAGCGCTGCATCAACAGTGGCGCGACGACGCGCGTTATGCGAAGTCTGAACGCTACGCAACTCGAAACTGCGACACACACTCAGGAAAGCGGCTCCGTAACTCGCGGTTCGTCTCGAATCCAAAAGAAGTAAAAAATGGAGCACATAGGGGAATGTTCTTAGCTGCTTTGATCCCTTCGTTCTACGGGAACATCTCACGATAAACGAATAAGGTGGTAAAGGGCAGGCTCACTATCACTGTGCTGTTTCCACTGAGGCGTCACTTTCACCGTACTATGGGAGGAAATCGCGTGGCGCTACGAGCAGGACAGGGACAGGGAGTGTGTCACGGCATGCTAGTTGATAGCGTACGATCTCCCTTCGCCCTATGCCTCAGCTCCCTCGCGCGGCAAGCCCTGAACTACGGATAAAGCGACCTTATCTTTCCTACCTTCCGCTGTACTATTGGATAACGTCCGTCCACTGAACTAATGCGTCCCAAAAGATGACTCGTAAGAATTGTAAGGCAAAACATCTTATACGTGAACAGAGTTTATGAGTCTTAGCCGTATAACATGAACTACTTGTCAGTGAGGACGTTAAGACGGCCTACAGTTCCACCCTGGTATCTGCGATACTTGAGAATAGAAAACACTTACAGAGATCGAGAAGATGGATTGCCACCAGTTGTTCTAAGGGCCCACGCCCTAGCAATAGTCGCCGCCGATAGTGGGTCGAACAAGGGGGAATCGATATCGCTGTTTTTCGGGAAAATAACAGATAAGTCGCAGCATCGGTACTGGCAAGACATGCCGCTGGATTACAGGTACGTGTTAGCTGGGAGTCGACGCAAAAAAGGAGTAGTTGACTTGGGAGAAAGGTTAGTAGTCGACCGCACTGTGGAGTAGGATGAAGGAGAAGAGGCTGTTGTGATCGATGCCACCGGGGTGGCAGCGGTTTCCCGCGCGATCATGTCGGAAGGAGAGCAAAAAGCGTAGGTCACGGCGACGAGCTACGGTAGGCGCACCCGGGAGGAACCCTCTTGAGCGATCCTCGAGATTCGCTGCAATGAGCGAAGTGTCACACTTATTGTGGATGAGTGTGACCCCGCCCGTTTCTCGGTCCGTTCGTTTACCGTGGAATATAGCTTCAATTGCATATAGAAAGACGTCTAAGCTGACACAAAAGCAGTAACTAAAAATACGTAGGTGATCAGGCACGCAAAGAAAAAAAGGTGAGCATGGCCAACAAATAGGTGCTTTCTGTTTCTTATTACTCCTGCAAATTTTCTGTGTCGACTCAGTATTTCTTAACCTACACGGGATCAATGATGAGCTTGCACGGCTCGCAATCCTTCCTGCTAACATTACGGACTGTCCATGCTAGTACTTCCACTCGAGTCCTTCAAAACAGTACTCTGTATCGACGTACTTGGATGTTTTTGATCGGCTTCGTAGTATAGATTTGGGATCAGGATTGTGTTGCAGTTCAGTATCCGTACTTCTCCACTGGAAACATTCCGTTCCAAGGCGATCAGCGGACCTATTTCCTCCTCTCTCGGAGGATCCACGTCCAACAGCCACACTAGTGGAATCGATTTCTGAATCAGCTTGAGATTATTCCACAACAGAATTCATTCAAAATATCAAAATGGGCAGGAGGTCGCACAGCCTCTCTATTGAAGCGGGAGTGGGTTGAGCTAAAATTACCATCGAAATCCATGAGATACGGTAGGTGTGGCTGCGTGCTTTAATTGATGGGGCATCGGCCAATGTGTTCGTGAGATATTTTCCTTCCAGGGCTGTTGTAATCATGTCTCTGTTCAATACAGAACAAGATCACGTCTCAAATTGAAATACCCCACCTGGTAATCTCCATCCTATGCCATGTTCAAATGCCACGCTACTCAGCAGGGCAAAGGAGTGTAAGTTTAAGTCAAAGTTGCTCAAAGGCAATAACGCTTAACTACGAATACCCGAAACACTCAGCGTTTTGTAGATTTGTCATGGGACACTTTATGTACTGGAGTTCGATCCAGCTGGCGGCTATGACACGATCAGGGCACGTCTTCGGATTTTCAAAAAATGCGACCCTGCAACCTCCCACTTTCGCTCCTCTGCTTTGAGTCCCCCCGCTTCACACCAATACTTGCTATCTTACTATCTCTTCCCGACTTGCCTAATACGTATTCTCCGAAATTTTCCATTCAGAAACATTTTGCGTGAGCCGACGATGCAAAAAGGGGCAGGGTGTAATTATTTTTGGTTCAAAAACAATTACGACTACCTTACCCGCTCCTATTGTAATTCCACCCCAACCACAGGATTACCACCCGTCAAGAAGAAAAAATCATTTCAATGTTCATCTCAGACCAAATACGACCCCCTCTTCAGCTGACAAATAGAACTCACCGCTGGGGAACCCCGAGTTAGGACCCCCCAGCCCACGGGCACATTCGTATTGGGAATCCCAATAGCGTGCGATTGTATTTGTCGCCAGAGCAGAGGCGGTTCGTTATTTTTTCGCTGAGTAAAAAAATTTATTTTGATAGTGATTTTTTTCGTCCATGGACGTTGCAGGGGGGGGGTGTATTTTGATTTATTTTTGGAGGCGAGGCGTCGCATTTAGTTTTAGCGTTGTTGGGAGTGCGGTTGACGTTTTGATGATTTTCTGTTTGACGTATCTATATCGCTTCCTCCGCCGACGAGCTCGATTCGATGAAGGAAGGACCAGAGGCTGGGGGGGGGTCGTATAGAGTCAACTAAAATCCCAACCAACGCTGTGCCCTGGACTGCCCTGGACTCAACCTTAGACAGCGAGATATTTTAGCCTAGTCCTAATACAGAGAAGTTAATGGACTATTACCTTGTTACACTGATCATATAGTCCAATCCATTTGTAATCAGACAGACGAGCACCATTTGTGAGAAGAAAAGCGACCTGTTCATCTGTAGCTGGCGGTAAAGAGAATGACGGGTCCCAATGACCTAAATCAAGGATTAGGCTTACTCATTATATAGCACCACTATGGCTAGGGGATAGCATCGGAGGTAACTGGAATACCTGTTTGACGTGTTGCTTCACTGTTATCCTTGTCGTTGTCTTCCTGAAGTTTGCGGTGTAGAGTTCGACCTTCCTGGGAACATATAATTAGATAAAGGTGAACGAGTGAAAAGAGTTAAGCGCTACAATGACTATTTACAGGAATCTGTCGATAGCCAACGCTTCGGATTAACCATTGAAAACAGGAGACGGGCAAGAGAATCGTTAATTGCCGCTTCGTCGCGCGCGGCATTAGGCGCGACGTTTCCTTAATCTGCACTACCCTTCGATTGGAGCATCGGATTTCACGTAGGCAAGAACCTGGTGGGCACTTATGTCTATTTTCGATCATACATTGTCTATTCTCGACCAATACCACCTAAAATCGTCGTCATTAGCGGGCGCGACGTCGCACGCGACGCCCACTGACGCGGCGATTTACGATTCTCTTGCCACATACCCATTGAAAGCGCTCACCTGAAGTTGCGACCGATGTTTCTCAGCCTTACTGAAATTATAAAAGTCCATAAAAGATAAGTAACATTTTCTGATCTACTCATCCAATTAACCTCACTCGAAAACAATCATAGACGGCTCAGGTTGTATGGTAGAAGATGGATATTCTTGACTCGCATCCACTTCAGCCGTTATCAGCGTAGGAAAGGTGTTGGCAGTCATTGTTGTGGTCACATCAGGAAGGCTCACAGTCGCTTTTCGATGAGTTTCCCCATCCTGAACAACATCAACCACACAAATCAATAAAGTCCAGGAACAAAAACGATAGAGGTTTCGTCCTTACTCTGATGGGTAGAATGAGTGATTTCACAGATCCACTTTGTTCCATAGTTTGCTTCCCGTCTTTAAAATCTTCAGAAGAATCATCTATGATGGTCGGCTTGATCATTTCCATCCTGAACGAATACCCTTGCATAGTCTGGCTCGCTGTGCACGAAGGGGCGTGTCACGGGGGAACATTTTGGCGCGGTGCCATACCCGTTCTCCATACGTTGTTGGAGCGAGTAAGTGACAAGACTGTATCATAATGTTGGGATTGCTCGTTTTCCACCAATATATGTCGCATAGCCGGTTCAAACCGACTAAGTTCAGAAAAAGGCACAAAATATGGCCCTCGTTTTTGAGCAGTGCGAGCATGCAACAACGAAACACTGGGCGCGCGAACGAGAGACCAGAGGACGAAGTTCCAGGGTGGTGTAAGAATTGCCTGGAGATAGTCAACAGCTGAGTATTCCCATTGGTCGACTGTATCTGCGAGAACGTGAAGGAGCGAGCACAATGGTTGATTGTCTCCTCCCAAGCGATGAACTTGGACTGTGTTCAACTTACTCTGACGTGGTCGTATACGTGTTTTCAGGAGATGGTGTACTTCTCGCATTTGGCCCATACTTCAGAAGACGGTTCGATATCGCTTCAAAATGAGTGTTGAATAAAATAATAAATAAAAATGTGTAAATCAAAACAAACATACATAACAAAAAATGAATAAAAACATACATATGTATAGTACAGATATACATGCAAACATTATTTATAAAAACAAGCATTTTTGCACTCCTCCACCAAAGCTACGGTACGAATACTGTGATAAAAAAAAATTCTAAAAGCTGTCGTGACTTTTGGCTGAAACTTACTCCTGGAGCGTTTCTTTTTCTTAATCAAGTTTGATCTGAAAATTCAAATGACTTAGTATTACTGTGAGTAAATAAAGACGTTGACACCAACCCCCTTTTTGCTCTTCGTCTGTACATCCGTGCTTCTTCCCAAGAGAAGTTCGGCTGTGTGTACGGTAGCAGGATACCGTCACCTACCTGAATTATGGAGAAGTACATGTGCATATGAAGTATAGATGATGACAGGACATGCATGGTTGACCTCGCTGCTATCGGTAGAGCCGATGTCAGGGGGCGTGGAATGAGCCCAGCCACGGCTGCGCTTTCAACTGTAGTGGTGGGTCACGGCGGAAAACAAGTAGTGGTAGAAAACGCCGCGGGTGGGCTTATTCCACGCCTCCCACCACTGCAACGCCGAACTGCAGCGATACCAACTTTATGTTCATTGAGATTACAAATTTTGGTATAGGGAAGAGTAATATCATGTGGATGAAGAACGACGACAGGAAAGCTGTGAAGGAGAAGGCTGTAGAGTGGCTGTAAAATGTGAACGAAGAAGCAAAGGTGTAAGCGTTCGAAAGCATAGAATTTTCCACAAAAGAGAGCATAATGAATGATACATAGTATTGTCCCATGCCTTTACTTAGTTCCAACTTCTATTGTTTCTGTTTGTATAATTTGAAAAAAAATGAAGAAGATAAGCAGAAAATTTATTACCTTTCGTATGAGATCTTCTCGCCTGGCTGGTCCTATCGTCAGAGCAGTGCCTGCAGAAATCAGAAATAATTTTCGGAGATTGGAACATGTCTCGAGGCACCATTTAGTCAATCGTTGGGCCTTTTCTAACATACAAAACTGTGACTGTTGCCGGTTATAACCAAAAAATTAGTCAAAGAGTCAGCATGATAGGGGCAGAATTCTTGCGAAAAACGAAAAGCAAAACAAGACGATTATATGGTTTCCAGCGAGCAAGTGCAGAAACGTAACCCCTTTTCTTGAATCCTCTTAGTCTTAATATTTTGCTTTAGCGTCCACCAGCGACCATCAGCGTCCACGAGCAATCCGAGAATCCGGCAACATCAGCGACTAGGACAGTATAGATGGTAAACCTGGCGTCTGCCAGGTTTACCAGCGGCCAGCAACAAATAATGGGTAGAGAGTATGGGGCGATAGGACCATCGCGCCATACTCTCTACCTGCTGCCTGCTACCTTCCTACCTCCCCATACTCTACCAGCTGCCTGCTAGCCTTCTATCGCCCCATACTCTCCAATCCCGGACGCTGCTGCTCGCTGTTGGACGCGGCAGACGCTGGCAGACGCCAGATCGATGTCTATACTTTCCTAATCGCTGGCACTGCCGGACGCTCGGAACGCTGATGGACGCTACTGGTCGCTTTTGGACGCTGCCGCAAAGCATGAACCCAGCCTTAGATCACGATACAACACAATAAGCATTTCACCGATATTAGAGTCGTACAATTTTGATGAAAAAATTATTTGAACTCACATCCGGATCGTTGCGGTTTGTGGGTGAATTTGTCGAGAACGATTGTATGATCGTCAGCAAGTAGCACTTCTGCACGAATACCGAGATTCGCGTACTTCATCGTTCCCACTGGCACGCCGAAATACGTTTCCGCGTTGACAACTAAAACAAATGACTCTCCCTTGGAATACTAGAAAAGTAACCTGTGAGATGCAATATTTTTGGCTTCCAGTAACTGAAAGGTAAAATCAAACATCGTAAAATTTCGTGAACACTAGGAGAAACTCAATGTATTATACTTACGCATCAACTTTTAGAACAATTAGTTTTTTTTACTCACGCTGTAAAGAGTACGGTAGCAAGTAGAGAATGATGATGTAGAGAATGCTCATTTGCCAAAGGAATGTGGATGTTGAAAGATAGAAAGAGCCGAACACCTTTCTAAACAGTAATACGTGCGATTGTATGCGATTACCATAACTTGAGGTCACTGGGTTATGTGATCAGCCACTTTCACTCTTCGCAATCGCGAAGCGAAAACATTCACTTATCGGATTACATGTAGACCTGACTCTGTAGTCGACTATGATTAGCATCAAAGGAGTAAGTTGAAATGCTATTTAATTGGAAGTATACTCGAAATCCCTGAGATCGGGTAGGCGTGGCTGCGTACTTGATTTTAGGCGGCGGCCCAGGTTTTCGTGAGATATTGTCATTTCGGAGCAGTCGTAATCATGTCTACATCTAACACAGAACAAGATAGCAGTTGTTTCAAATTGAAGTATCCCACGAGAAACCCGTCCTATGCCATGCAAAAGCCACGCCTACTCCGTCTCAGGGATAAGGAGTGTAATCTTGGTCCGATGATCTACTTACACAGCCCGGGCAAAGCTTAACTCAACCGTTTATGGAGTTTATGTAGTTTATTGTGAAGTCCTGCTAACGAATTCACCTCGTCCTGGGAAGATAGAACCAGGGTAGGATGGCGTGCGTGCGAAAAACGTGTGGTGGTTGTATTCACTCACTTAAGCGAAAAAAGCTTGCCAGTACATTTCAAAGCATTGATTCTAATGGTTGATTTTTCGAAGCTGTGCGGAAGGATGGAAAGTTCGGCCGGTGCTACGGGTGCCCAAATCTAAGCGTTCGCCGTGTACCAATGTGTGCAGTTCACAAGTATGCCTTCATAAAAGTCTCTTGACAAAAGAAATTGAAGTGATAGGCACGGTTATTTGGTACTGAGCCTCCAAATGGGAGCGAGGGGCTACATACTATAGTATTGAAAAAACTGGGAAAAAGCGGAGTTGAAGACGCGCCAGAACCGCCAAAAAAGCGCTTTGTTCTGCATGACTGCAAATAAGGCAATTCGGAGAGCTTTTTCGTTTGGCAGCTTTTTCGTTGCGCCAATAATCGCTTACGCTGCGGAAACGGATGCATATTATATGTAAAACTGGGTAGGCCCAATGTAGTTGGCGGTTTTTTTTTTCTCACTCGGAATATTTTCGCCTAACAAACCAAGCTTACCATTGAGTTTGTATTTCCATTCACAGATAGGTTCTTTGCCCCTATACGGGGCGTCCTCCTTACGTTTTTGCCGCATTCATCTCTTCACAAGAAATGTAAACTGTTCCTCGTCAAACTAGAGCGTCAGGTCACCAAAATTCGGCATTTTGGACAGCTTTTTTTTGTAACTCTGAATAAAAAGCCAGAACCGCACACACCCAGTTGCTAAGTGTGGTCCAAGGGACTATGCTCCCTTACGACCTATGCTTAGGAATGCTTACAATGGTTTAGGTTATTCGTAGATTCCAGTTAGACCTCACAGACAAGCATCGAACCTAATGCCCTATTGAGTCCATCTGAGAGCTTACTGAAGTGCCTTATTCATGGAACATGAAGATTACCAAAGATTGAGGAATTGTTAGAGGCCATGAAATGCTTCCTTGTCATCACCAGGCACCACCTTCAGTTGTTGCTAGACGTTCGTAAATAAGTGGGTAGATTCTGCAGACAGTCCTCAAAACGACCTCAACGCAATGCACATTTACAAGGTCCCAATTCCCATCTCTTGATCGCATGGAGCAACTTCAAGCAATAGTAGGAAGGTCTTTCCTTGGTCATGTGGATCACAAGTTTTAGGCTTCTTCGGTAATTTGAGAGCTGAGATAAGTGCAAAAAGTTGTCGAAACTTTGTGCTGACCCGACACTCCATTTCAGTGAAAGAAAAATCGACAGAAATCGGGAACATTAGGAAGGCAATCATACTATCTTATAGAGCAGAAAATTATCTATCAAACAGTGTAGAACACATTGGGAAAATTATCATTTTCCATATAAAAATTTGCGTGAGGAAAAAACGCCATTACTTATGGGCCAACCCAATGCTTATTATCCATGCAGCACCGCAGCCGCTTCATATCTAATTCCTTCGCTTCATAATGTACTTGCAAATGAAGCGATACGAGCATCAGCATCGTAGGACATTTGTGGGCGGGGCGCGGTGGACGTCCGGGTCGGTATGTTGTGGCTTGGTAGAGTGCTATGAGGTTACTTTCCTTGGAAGACAGGGCACATCGTTGTTGGGGAATCCCCAATAGGGGGGGGTCGTATTTGGGCTGAGAAAAATTTATTTTGATAGTTGATTTTTCTCGCTTCATGGACGTTGTAAAGGGAGGGGGGTCGTATTTGATCATTTTTGGGAGGGGGGGTCGTATTTACGTTTTGGCGTTGTGGGAGTGGCGGTGACTTTTGGTGATTTTCCTGTTTCACGTACTATATGCCCCCCCCCGCTCGACGGCTCGATTCGATGAGGAAGGACAGAGGGCTGGGGGGGGTCGTACCAACTCCCAAAAAAAGGGGGGGGGTCGTATAGAGTCGACTAAAATCCCCAGCCAATGATGGGCTCTGTTGGAAGAGGCACCACTCAGCATCTGCTCAGGGATGTTGAATACTGTCCTGCTAGGTGTGGTGTAAGTAACACGTCTTCAGGATTTGTCGTGCCACATGCCTTTAATGGATAGGCTTGAAGCGAGATGCGATGGCTGTCCTGCGTTATCGACCAAATGGTTACGTAATCAGGGAGAATTCAATTTCCTTCAAATGGTCCCTATCATTTCTAATGATAATTATTGGAATTCGACGTAAGTTTGACTGCGATGTGACCGTGATTTGTATAACCGAACGGATATTAAAGCTCGAGACTGAATATCCGTTTAGAGGTAATTGCTGAGCAACCCTTTCACCTCGCATTGTATGCACAACTATGACGCTGATTCCTACTCTTCTGCTGGTTGTCATCATCTTCCCCGTAGCCAATACCGAGCAGAATGATGGTAGGTTCATTTGAATTGAAATTGTTTATGTTAATCTACAACCAAAAATCACTCGAGTAAAACATTTTGTTGAATACTTTGAAAGTTTTCGTGTTTGAAATGGGAGCTGCTAAGAGCAGCTGGGGCATATAGGAGGTGACTGCGCATACATTTGGTCAAATCGCCGTTAGTACCGCGATGCCGAACGAGCTCTCGACGGACGGATCTCATTGTCACAAAGGAAGTCTGAGGGGAATTCTACCCCAGCTCTACAGAGCACGTCCTACGTTGGCATTCCCCAGCTCAATAACGGATCGCATTCGGTCGGTAGAGTGAGGTAGGTGTTTTCGCGGTAAGATATTTTTTTCTCAGTCGGGAATTTCCCTCTTTGGACAGCGAGAACTTCGATCCTCTAGTCGGTGGGAGCCACCAATTTCATTGTTTCTGGAAGCTGATCAGAGAGGAATTTCTCTGTCCCAGGGACCTGTGGGTGGGGTCGTATTTTGGTGAAATTTTCCCTAACATCAGGACGTGCTCAATAGAGAGTGATAATGCTGTCCTACTACGTTCGGTAGTTGATGGGATATCTGTTCCTCTTTCCCCGACTCAATGGATGTATTGGAATTCTTCGTTGGGATTATAACCCCATATTGGAGTGAGGTAGTATTCTATTGGAACGTATTGATACGAACATCGAAGATATGGTTGACAATTATTGGCGCTGAGCGACAGAGTCAGCGACAGAGCTCATTCGAGCAAGACCTGTAAATTTCGAGTTAAATGTCAAAGTGCACTTGAGCTCACTTTAAAACTCACTGGCTCTCCGCCTACCTTTCGATGGCCCAAATTTGTTCCTAGTACGAATGACGCCTTCGGTCATGGCACTGAAGTATACATGATCAGACGTAATGGAGTGGGAGGGAGGAGGGCAGGGAAGCGATTTCAGCAAGTTTCGAGCTGTTGTCTAGTAAACAAGGATCCGCCAGCCTGAACAAATAGTTCTGTGCGAATCTCATAGGCTTCTGAGCTGCCGCGACTACAGTATCCTCCGGCGATAGGCTGATAACGCATGCAAGTGGCACCTTCAGGTATCAAGTCCCAAGAACTGGGCACATCGGTCACTTTTTATCGTATTGATTTCCACTAGCCAAAAGTTTAGTAGTTTCATCGTCTTGAAATCCAACGTGTAACCGTGCGTGGGTAGACACTGGGCAAAAGTTTCAAAAGAAAACTAGTGGGTTCTTTGGCAAAGTTTCGGAACCATATGTGATTTGGGAGTTTAGGATATAAAATCGCATATTTGACTTACATCGAGATTCGTAAGAAAGCCATGAATATATGGACTGTAGGAGTACTGTAGGAAATATGGTACAGAAGCAGGGGCATGCTGTTCTACAGGAATCCCCAGCGACGGGTCGCCTTTGGATTTCTCTGCTCGAAAAAGTTTTGATAAGGAATTTAGGAAGTAAGGGAGGAAGGTAGGTGCAGCTGAACTTTCGTCCTGATTTGAGGTAGATTAGAGGCGTGAGTTCAGGGGGAGGGGATTGTGCTGAGCAAAAATTCCTTCATCGCTGTGTTTTGGCCTGGCATGTTGAGCTAACCCTACCCCCTTCTGCCCAGTGCCGATGAGAAGCGTTCATGCAGTTGAATTCTAGGGCTGGTGATCAATTCGGTGTACAGGGGAGGGGGCAAAAACGACAATTTTCTTCCTCAACTTTCAACAATATGAGGTACAGTTTACTGAATTCTGATTACATTTTCACCATCGATTTCAACAGCGCATTTCATACGATCACGCACTCCGCCACAGCTTTTTGGACGAGGCCATCGAGAGATTCTGCCACGCGACCGTGATTCGGTGCCTGAGTTCAGCGAGGTCGTTGATTTCTCCGCCACTGTAGACCACCTTGTTGAGCTCCTCTCGGACTCGGTAGCCGAGGGGTAAGACAGGTGACACACTCGGATATTCACCCTTCAACTCCAAGCAGGCGAGAGTTTCTCCAACGCCCTTCGATTCCATGTGCTGGCACCCAATCCTGTAGCAGTACAAAGTTCCAAGATGGTACAGGCGACGACATGAAGGCAGGATATTCTCCTCGAGCTGTTCGATGTAACAGTCAGCGTTCACTTTCAGTCCGGGGTCCACGAAGACAATATCGATCTTCCCATTCCAGAAACTTCCGGTCCATACCATCAACCCGCGCCTTGACGGCTGAAGATGATGTCCTGGACCGTAGCGACGTTGTCGGAGCTGCTCGATGTTGGAGGTCTTCCAGATCAAGAGTGCTGGTCTCCAGGTAGCTGTCCATGGGTGACTCCATACAAGAAGTTTCGCAGCTGTTTGGAGGTGACGTGAATTCCATAGGCCTTCTTCAGTTCGGCTGCGATTGGAGATGGCTTCATATTTTGGTGTACATGAAGGTGATGGACGAGAGCCTGCTCCTGCTCGGAACTCTTGGGTATCTTCCGCCCTGGTACTCGTATCCACGTCTTCTGTATGGGCTATGTGAAACTTTACTGATATGTGACTCGGTACTGATATGTGACTCGGCCGAAGTGATTTTTTTTGCTCGACCCCCTGTAGCTGATTCATCGTAGGACACCATCAAGAAGACCCATAAGCCAGCAAGTTCTGGGCCCTCACCAGTGCTTTTGTTTGCTCCCGTGGCCATAGCAGTGCCAGAACCTTCGTAGTCGCCTTCCGAATTCAGTAACTACAACATCACCATCTAAGAACCTACATAAGTTAAGAAAAGGGTGAATCGCGAAAAGTGCGTAAAAAAGTGTGGCTTATTTACCGTTTCAACTGCTCCGTTTCGAAGACCACACAACATTTCTTCTTATAGTGTTACGCTAGTCTTAGAGGGACTTCGG
>MU946289.1:0-29484 GCA_036418165.1 Cooperia oncophora
CTTTATTGTCCGTTTGAAAGCGAAGATAGCTCATGGTTTGAAACTCCTTCTCAATTTCCGAGAAACTATTCTATATTGGTGATGTTCCCTCACGACTTTCTACTCAATGATCTATTGCAGGTGCTGCTGACTGTGTGCTGGGCCTTCGGTGTTTTTAATGGCATACTATGTCTTTCCAGTGGACTACATAATGTATGGAATCCTAGGATTCCCGCGTTCATGTTTACCGGTAAATACTTTAATCTCCGGAATACAAAACTCCATGAAGAGTCAGATTTCGGAACTTCATTTCTGCCACTATTAGGTTGGGCCATAAACTTCCGAACTCACTCGAGCAACTTATGGTGAGTGAGTGAGTGAAGCAGAAATGTTCAAAAGAATTCTTGCGAATTTTGGCACACCTGATATGTTGACCTGCATTACCTAGGGAAGAGTAAACTCTCCTTACTTTCTCTGAAATTTTTTCGCGACTCGATCTTATTCAGCACAAAGAGAATCGACATTGCGGATTCATTCACCAAACAGAAGTTCGCAAAATGCGTTTCTGTGAATATTCTAAAAACGCTTATGAAACTGTGTCAGGTGTAGTTTTTGATTGACGTTAGAATTCAAGGATAACATGGATTGAGCCGCGGGCTTTGGTTCAGGGACGGTTGAGAGTATCAGTGTCAATTTGCTTTCTCCACTATCTAAACCTCCAGTCGTAATATAAAAATTGCATACTCACATCGGGTTGAGCTCTTTCTGTAGATCACAAGGTCAAGTGTCCAAGGGTGTCCCAGCTTCAACCTTCCGAAATCTCCAGATCACTCTTACAGCGCTCGCACGAACTTCAGTTGGCAGGATTCATACATTGACGTGTCACTTTCATCGCTGTCCTTTTTGAAACGTTGTAACCGTGATCATCGTCGTTTTATCGCTCAACAAACTACACACATCCCCTCCAGCGTTAATCATCTGGGCCATTTGAGACAGCTGAAGCATGTGTGAGAATAGATTGGTTGTACGTTCTCTGTTACAACAGCTTGGATTTCTATAAGAGGAAATGCTCTCACCACTAACCATAACTGTAGCTGTATTAATAAGTCTTCTTTACACTTAATATGTGTAAAAGCTCCCAGAAACTTCGAGGAAAAACTCAAGCTTGATTGTCAGAAACTTATGCCTTAACCTAATAGGGGGCTCTTCTCTTGTACTGTCATGTGTACTGTAAGGTTCATAAGTTTCACACGGCAGGAATTACAGGCAGATCTTTTGTTGCGGATTTTATGTACATTATGGACTTTTATTTTGCGGCATTTATACTGTTCCTCGGCCTCTTATGTTATATTGCCCTTTTCATTTTGATATTGATCAAAGTATGTAGCATTCTTGAGCACTTACTAGCGTCGCATTCGATAAATCAACTCAATTCACTTGACAGCGTGACGTCTCGAGAACGATGAAGGTGGAAGGACCCCTGATACTTCACTTCGGTACCCTGTTTATAATGACAGCAGTGTCCTTATTTGTGTGGCACCATCCGCTCGGCCACAGTGATCTCTACGGTCACGCCTCAAATCTTTACGTATTGCTTCGGTTTTGTATCTCTCCACTGCTAGCCCTTATCACAAACAGGTAAGGGACTGCTGTGATGTTATATGAATTAACAAAGAATAAGAAGCCAGTGAAGACGCGTAAAGACACATGGCGTTGATCATTCTGTTACTGCTGGATGTAAAAAGGCTTCTCCCTCGGCCTGCTGAACATGCCGTGAGCAATTTCCACTCAGGCGACCGATGGAAGTATAAATATCTGGTTGTTCTACGCTGAGTCTATTCTGTGATATAGTAAGCGCGCTGGGGTTGGCTGCGCTCGGGCAACCCAAATCTCCAGTACAATACAGGATCAGGTAGAAGTCGCTGGATGGATTGTGCCCTTATTTTCAGAAGATCCAGGAAGTCGTCTTGGAAAATTCAACAGTGGCCTCCAGGAAAAAAACGTTCTAGCGACCCGAACATCTCAAGGAGATTGCTGAGAAAAATGCGCAAGTTCCAGGAGTAAAACGACACGTTCAGTCATCAGGGTGCTAGGCGAAAACTGGGGTTTAAACTTCATTTCTGGAGAGGTGCTCATGCTCTTACTGCACCCAGGACAAGAAAAATCTCGCTCCAATTGAGAGCATCATTGCGCAATTACCTTTTACACCCGATTTCAATGAAATGGAACACTTTTCGAGGTGAGACTTTTTTGAGGCCATTGTAGACTCAATGTAAAGACTCACTGTTGAAAATGTTAGCTCATAATCGTTCCTACATAACAGCTTCATCAAATCCGTGTCTGTTCAGAATTGTTCGAGAAAAGTTTCTGCCGAGAAGAGCCATCTACATTTCAACGATAACAGTTGCAGCCAAGAAGAGAAAGCAGTAGGCAGCATGGTATATACAGTTACATCACACAACAACGTGAACAACTGAAATGTTGTCTGAACGTTTGATTTATTCACTTATTTATATTTTCTTTGTCACATATGGTTGAATGCTCATTTTTATTTTGCAGCTCAGTCCAAGGTAAAGAGTATCGTTTGTGATCCATACTTGGTAAGCTATTACACGTGTGTACCTTTTTTAGATATTATACGAGTACTGTAACGTCAGTAATCTGCAACGTATTATAGTGAATAGTCGGATATTCTCGGCTATATAAGACTTAGGAATATCTGAATTGTAGTCCTCCAACCTACAAGATTTTCTAATGAATCTTCAGTAGTAACCTTTTTGTTGACAATGTCTGGAGATCTTCTCTCAGAGAAGAGCAAGAAATAGTTTGTACACACATAATTTAAGCGCGCTAATAAGAGATTCGGAGCTGCAGTGGCATTACCAGGAATGTTATAGTTTGAAGGATATACACAGGGTACAGCATGGGGATGTGCGAAATGGCGGTGTGAGTACGACCCCCCCCTCCCCCCTCGAAGAGGGTCCAGTTACGACCCCCCCCCTCCTGCTCTAACTGACAACCAGATGCATGTTCACCACAAATGGCTTCCTGAAATGGAATCTGGATTTTCGAAAGGCGGACTCTGCTCTAAAATCCAGGCAATAATAGGCTGTTTCAGCCTCATGCAATATGAGGCTGAACAACAGCCTCGCATTACCTACAATTTTGTCTTAGGATTCAAAATAAAACTCGTCGTTCGACAACCATGTATGACATGCAACTTGTAACAAGGAACACAATCGAAACAGCGACTAATGGTGATCATTGATAAATTGGTGAAAAAAATAGCCCCAAGGTCAGCGTGTCAGGCCCCAGATGTGCATTCAATGAATGGTGACGGGGAAATCATGAAAACATGCACGACACAACAAAGCGAAACATGAAAAATACAAAAAAATGCGGAGCCAAATGAAAAAAGGATAACCAGGCGGCAGTTCATCGTTCTATACTTGGCGTTCTATACTACCCATTTGCAATCTGGATGTTCCCCGTTCGTGAAATATTTCGGATGGGTTTCGGATCGGCTAGGGGTAAATGGCAAACGGGTTTTTATGCTTCACACGTGGCGCAATTTTATCAGGATTCGAATCGTCTTGAAACCGCCCTATCTTTTCTCTTTCCCATGAGCTTAACAGTTTTCCTGAAGACCCGCTAATTCAGGAGATATTTTAGATGGAGTGCGCGTGCATTAAGTCTTTACGCCACGAGGTGGTGGCAAATTGTGTAAATTTCGAATTCAGGTGCTTTTATCCATGCAAGCAGATGTTCGTTTAGGGTTTGGAAAGACAATACGCACGAATCTGTTTGAGACGTATTATTTAGTTCTAATGTACTTACGAATTCATGCTATTAAATGGTATACTTAATTATCTTCATTACTCATCTGAATGTGTATTAACAATGTGAAACTCCAAAAGTTTATTCCAAAAAACTCAAAAGACAGCAAAAGTCTCAAAAGTTTTTAAAATATATCTTATCTGGCTATATTTCGGTGCGTAGCACCTTCTTCAGGCCTGAAATTATTTAGCTTGTTTTATGCAGAATATGAGCCTACAGAGATGTAACCCGCACGGACTCCCCCATACGAGGCACTTACCGAAATATCCTGGCAAATTAGCCAACCCACCCTAACCACACCCTTAAATAGTGGGATGTGACGCGATCACATTATGACTTGCATAATGTCACGTAGTTCCTCCCTATTGTTTATTTGGGGTGTTAGCCGTTTTATTTCCAAGGCCTCCAATATTTTCCTTTCCATTGCGCTCTCTACCGAGCGGTGTAGTACTTTGACCATTAAAGAGGGGGTTCCTGGTGAGCGTGCTCCATTATGCGATGCCGGGAGAAACTGCTATTAGGGTAAGAAGGTGGATTTCCCAGCGCCCTCCGGTGTTCGTCGATCCGTTTGTATAGGGGCCTCCCAGTTTCTCCCACATATTTTTGCCCGCATCCTTGACATTCCACCAGATAAACTGTCCCCCTGAGTTGACAGATTTTAGAATCACTGCAGTAACTACAGCCTGCCCTTCCACATTTATCTTCATAAGGCCTGGAAAATGTAAGGAGGCGTTTTAAATTTGGTGGAGGACGAAATATTAGGCGTATAGGAAGTGGTGAGCACTTTACAATATTATTTATTTTTAATGCCGTGCTTTCATTGAGGTAAGGTAATACCAAGGGGATTCCGTCCCGCCGTGCGGACGGAATTCCCTTGGTATTACCTTACCTCAATGAAAGCACGGCATTAAAAATAAATAATATTGTAAAGTGCTCACCACTTCCTATACGCCTAATATTTCGTCCTCCACCAAATTTAAAACGCCTCCTTACATTTTCCAGGCCTTATGAAGATAAATGTGGAAGGGCAGGTTGTAGTTACTGCAGGGATTCTAAAATCTGTCAACTCAGGGGACAGTTTATCTGGTAGAATGTCAAGGATGCGGGCAAAAATATGTGGGAGAAACTGGGAGGCCCCTATACAAACGGATCGACGAACACCGGAGGGCGCTGGGAAATCCACCTTCTTACCCTAATAGCAGTTTCTCCCGGCATCGCATAATGGAGCACGCTCACCAGGAACCCCCCTCTTTAATGGTCAAAGTACTACACCGCTCGGTAGAGAGCGCAATGGAAAGGAAAATATTGGAGGCCTTGGAAATAAAACGGCTAACACCCCAAATAAACAATAGGAGGAAGCTACGTGACATTATGCAAGTCATAATGTGATCGCGTCACATCCCACTATTTAAGGGTGTGGTTAGGGTGGGTTGGCTAATTTGCCAGGATATTTCGGTAAGTGCCTCGTATGGGGGGAGTCCGTGCGGGTTACATCTCTGTAGGCTTATATTCTGCATAAAACAAGCTAAATAATTTCAGGCCTGAAGAAGGTGCTACGCACCGAAATATAGCCAGATAAGATATATTTTAAAAACTTTTGAGACTTTTGCTGTCTTTTGAGTTTTTTGGAATAAACTTTTGGAGTTTCACATTGTTAATACACATTCAGATGAGTAATGAGACTCCGGGACAGCACCATACTCCGATATTTATTTATTATTTATTCTTGCTATACTTGCTATATTGCTAATAAATTTTTGGCACTATTTACCCTTTACTGCCCCAATCTTCCGAAAACAGGCTAGTTTTAGGCCGACTTTTTTCTACCTTGGCAGAATTAGCTAAAAATTTGTACCCCTGGTAGTTTTGACTCTTCTTCTTCTCCCTAGCGTTAGTCCCGCGCCGTCGCAGGGTCCGCTGTTCTTATTACACGTCGCCACTTGTTCCGATCCACTGCATCTTCTGCTGTGGCTTTCACTTCAGTGAGGTCCTTCTTGATGACGTCCCTCCATCTTTTCTTTGGGGCTCCTCGTGGTCGCTTGCCCTCTACCTCGAGTTCCAATGCCTTCCTTATTGGGTGGTCTTCGGGCCTCCTCAGTACATGACCGTACCATCGCAGTCGCTGCTCTCGTGCCTTCAGCTGGATAGGAGCCGTCTGTGTGACTGCTCTGACGTCCTCGTTTCTGACTCTGTCGAGTCGTGTCCAGCCGCAGGCCCATCTCAGCATCCTCATTTCAGCTGAGTGGAGCTGCCTTTCATGGTTCTTGCAGATGGGCCAGCACTCACTGCCGTAGAGCATTGTAGGCCTTACCACAGCCCGGTACACCTTACCTTGAGCGTTTCTCTGAGGCAGCCGGGCCGCGCCGGCCCCGCGGCCGCTCGCGACATGGATGCCAGTTGGAGCTCCCTCGCAATTTTCATCCAGGCTGTGCGTTGATTCGGGCCGTCACCGCTTGGTCCACGCTGCCATCAGCTGCTAGGTTGCTCCCCAGGTACTGGAAATCCTCGACCCTTTCGATGCTCTCGCCATGGCGGTCTACGATGACTTCGGCGCACTCTTCGGAGCTTAGGAACTTGGTCTTCTTTACGTTCAGCCGGAGTCCATTCGCAGCGAGCACATCCTGCCACCGCTGCACCTTGTCCTGAAGTTCCTCCCTGCTGTCCGCTATCAGGGCGATGTCGTCAGCGTAGAGGATGGTTTTCAGAGGTCCCTCCATGAGTTCTTTTGCCATGACATCTAGAGTCAGGAGGAAGAGGAACGGGCTGAGGGCTGACCCTTGGTGTACCCCAACCGTAATGTTTACCTCCTTTGTCAAGCCGTGAGGGGTGCGTACAGCTGCTTTAGCCCCATCGTACATGTCCTTCACTAAGGAGATGAGGTGTTCCGGAACGTTACGTTCTCTGAGCGCTCTCCAGAGTACAGGCCTTGGCAGGCGGTCGAATGCCTTCTCAAGGTCCAGGAAGGCTAGGTAGCAGGGTCGCCGCTTCTCTCGGTACTTCTCCATCAGCTGTCTGGCGATGAAGATGGCATCGGTGGTGGACCTCTCGGGCATGAAGCCGAACTGTTCCTGCGAGATAGGGACGAGTTCCCTCAGCCTAGTGTTGACCAGGCGCTCGTACAGCTTCATGGTATGGGGAGTCAGCTTGATCCCGCGGTAGTTGGAGCACTCCGTCGCGTCCCCTTTCTGTTTGAAGAGGTGACACGATTGTGCTGCTCCTCCACGCATCTGGCATCCTTCCTTCAGCTGTTACGTTGTTTAGGAAGTCTGTGAGCCAACTCACCCCATGCTCTCCAGGGCCTTCCATGCCTCTATCGGTACCCCGTCTGGACCCACTGCTTTCCCAACTTTCATTCTCCCTAGCTCCCGGCGAACTTCATCCTTCGTCCAGGGAGTGATGGGACCTGCCGTCGCCTCTATCTGTGGGCTATCCTTGCGAGGGAATTCTTCGTTCAGAAGTCCCTCGAAGTATTCTTCCCACCTCTTCCTGACTTGGGCTGGGTCGGCTGGTTTCCTGAGAATGGCCCCGTTGCTGCTCTTCACTGTCTTTACGACCCTGATGTCCTGAGCTGCGCGATGCCGAGCTTTAGCCAGGCGGAAGACGAACTTGTCCCCTTCTCGGCCTTCCAGCTTGTCGTACAGGGCGTCCATTTCCGTATTCTTGGCCTTAGCAACGGCCGCCTTAGCGAGTCGCTTGCAGCTCTTGTAGGCAGCGTAGTCTTCTGGGCTCCGTGTCTTTTGCCAGCATTTGTATGCTTCCTTCTTCTGCTTGACGATCCTCTGGACTTCCTCGTTCCAGAACCAGGCTGCCTTGTCTCCTCTGATACCACCTCGCGTCTCTCCCAGGACCTCCCTTGCACACTGTAGGATGACCTCTGCTGCGTAGGTCCAGGTGTCATGGATGTTATTGCTTGTTTTCGGCGCCATTGTGGGTCTGGGAGCCCAGCCTCCAGTATTCTTCGGCCGAGGCTATCCTTTTCTACCCTGCCCATTTTCCACCACCGAATTCTCCGCTCTGCTCTCACCCTCGTCTTCTTGGGGAGGTCTATGGCGATGTCTGCCAGGAGAGGCCTGTGCTGAGGGCCCAGCTCTTCCCCAGGCAGTACCTTGATATCCTTGACGGTTTTGAGAGACGATCTTCTGACCAGGACATGGTCGATTTCCGTTTGTCTCCCTCCACTGCTGTAGGTTACCTTTTGGGTCCTCCTTTTCGCGAAGAAGGTGCTGCAGATTGCTAAGTCGTGGGCTGTTGCTAGGTCAAGGATTCGTCCTCCCTCAGCGTTCTTTGTCCCTATTCCTTGACCTCCGTGCACCCTTTCTAGACCCCTTCTGTCCCTCCCAACATGGCCATTCAGATCTCCAGCTATGGTGAGATAGTCCTCTTCCGGAACCGATCTTATGGCCTCGTCCAGGGTCAGGTAGAACTCATCCTTTTCGGCTTCAGAGCAACCGGATTGTGGTGCGTACACGGTCAGTACTGTCCAGTACCCCTCCTTCGTGTCCATTCTCACTCCCATGATCCGGTCACTGATCCTGTTCACAGTGGAGACGAGTCCTTGAGGATTCTGACCGCTATCGCAACGCCATTCCGTTTGGTGTCTGCTCCATTGTAGAAGAGTTTAACACCTTCTCCGATCTCGCGGGCCTTCGCACCCTTCCATCGCGTTTCCTGCAGGCATAGGACTTGGATATTGCCTGGCGTCTCATGAGGGTCGGCAACCTCACGAGACTTCCCGGTAAGCGACCCCACGTTCAGGGTCCCAATTCGAACTAGCTTCTTTGGCCGAGGTCGTTCACCCCTCGGTAGCCCTCGCATACTGACCACAGAACTCGGGCGAGGGTTCTGCGCGCCACTTCCGGGTGACGTCCTAGCTTTTACACTGATTCTATTGCGACTTTTCATGGTTGTTGTGACGGGTTCCTCCATCAGCCGGCCTGTCAACCTGGGCCTGACGCTGGTATCGTCCCCATTTTTGCAATTTTTGCAAGGCAGGTTTGTGCCTCGGCAGGGATCGAACTCGTGGCTCAGAGTGAGATTATGAGTCTACACTCTTAACCACTCGGCTATCCCTGCCTGGTTAGTTTGACCTCCTGAAGATGAATATCTCATCAGGCACGAAAATCTCCTGGCGCTCGCGCCACAGGCGCCGGCGCAAAAATACCTTGAGTTACCAAATTCGCTGAAAACTTGTTCTCAGGGGTAGTCTGACCTCCTGAACACGAATATCACATCCGCTCGGCCTGAAACCTCCTGCCGCCCGCGCTACAGGTGCTGGCGCCAAAATACCCCACATCACGGGCGCGTGTGGCGCGGGCGCCAGGAGGTTTCGGGCTAAGCGAATGTCATATTCGTATTCAGGAGGTCAAAATACCCCAGGAGACAACATTTGAGCCAAATCTGTCCACGGAGAACAAAGTCGGTCAGAAACTGGCTCAATTCTGGATGGCTGGGGCAGTAAAGGGTAAATAGTGCCGACAATCTTCCTATATTTCCCCAACTCCGTACAACTTTTCCGGATTTCTTTCAAAAATATCTCCATCTTTCCTCTATAAACAGGAGACAGTATCGTGATGTGTGAAATGGTGGCGTCGGTGCGACCACCACCTCTCGAGGGAAAGTGTTGGTGCGACTCCCCACTCAGGAGAGGGTCTCGGTACGATCTCTCCTCCCCCTTCCCCAACACCCACCCCTACCAATTTCCCTTTTTTCCACCCCGAAGTTTCCTGTCGAGCGAGAGAGTATATAGTACACATGAAACAGGAAAAATTACGAAAAGTCAAAGTTAACAACTGGGAAAATTATTTTCCAACGCGGCTAATTTCTCTCAAAGCCACATACGACCCCTCCCCCTCCCCCAGCGGGCCAAGTATGACCCCCTCCATTCTTTCACACAACGATGCTGTGCCCTGTCCATAAAGCTGCTACAGAGCGTGAGAGGGGCCATCCATATAGCGCACTTGAGCACGAAGAATTTGGACAAGTTTCCGCACCCTCGGCGATCGCATACAACTCCACCTTGCCGGGATCCCCAACGCGCCCTGCATGTCACACCTGGAACAGTTGGTGTAGAGGCAGGAGGTGTCTGAGTAGATTCACTGGCCAAAACATGCACATTCGGCTGGCAAACCTTTCGCCCGTTCTGGGTAGTTACTTTTGATATATAGACCCTCTCCCAAGAAGCTCCCCTCTTCTGGTCCAATAATTGAAGAATCAATTCATTTCGTCATCAAAGCGTCTCCACCGCTGCAAACGTTGATTGATGACTTAATCAGTAATTGAAATTTCCAGAGGTGGACGGCACGGCAATTCAAGTTTTTTCGAAGGAGAAACTGCCGATGAGACGGGTTTCGCTATCAACGTCGTTTCTCCTCTAGCATACGGCGGCTATCGCTAATCGCTCTATTAGTTCATGTAAATGCAAAGTGCTGTGTGTGTTGGTACCTTATTACCTTTGAAATGAGAAATAGGGTGCATTTGCTCAGTAGATGATTCCCTATTCGAATGCAAAATTGTTTTCGGTCGCAGTTCAGCTTCGACAAGGGGGGGGGGCAACAAATGGTGCTCATCGAAGCGTGTACAGGCCATCTTTCCAAAAGCTGTAAACGGCGCTGTTCAGCGACGGGGGGCATTTTGTACTAACATTGCTTCCCTAGTTCCGGTTTACGAATCTCACCATGGTAAAACTTGTGAACGCCTGTGAAGCTGGAGTAAGATCGTCTAGCCACCATCCTAAAACGTGTCAACTCGAGAAAAGGCTACCTAGATGGGTCGACACATCTATGAAAAGCAAAATGCCCCCCCCCCCGTCGACAAACTGCGCCGCTGTAAACTCTTGTCACCATAGTTGCTCACAGTTGTACAATTCCGCAGCTTTACAAGAGTTCACATGTTCCACCAAAATGAGACCCGTGAGCATGAACTAGAAAAAGGATTCAGCGAAAGCGTAATGTCCCGCTCAAGCCGATCAGCGCCATACTAGACGTTCTCCGTGGTCCTGTCTACCTTCCTCTAGGCATTTCCACATTTTTTTGACAAAGTGATAAGGTACAATTAAGTATGCATCATGATAATTTACCTGTTTTTCGCGGATTGCTTACATGGAATTGCTCTTAGTTTCATCCTTGAAACCAATACTTCCTCCATTTTTTCTCTGGATGTACGGTGTTTAGGCAAGTGCATATTTCAGTTGGTCAAGAATGATCATATTTTTCATTGCCGCCTTTTTACTTGTTGCTGAACAGTTGAATGGACAACTAAATGATGGAATAGTAACGGGAAACAGGTGCACATTCTGCTCAGCTTATAAGGATCTATTCTGTATGATTCACAAAGGTTCTCAGTTTAGACCTCATATGCTGAGCCAAGCAAGGATATTTGACTTGCCCAAATTTGCTCCGACGGCTAGAATCATCAAGTTATCGTCATCGCTCAGAAGGAAGCACAACAAAGAGGACAAGTCGCTATTTTCAGATGCGGTGAGTTCAAAAGTCACTATGCTGTTACCTTCTAAAGGGATGGTGTGGTGGCAACTAGCGCCACTTACCTAACACGCGTTCGCGGGTCAAATCCCGGCTCGGACTGCGCCCAAGCCCGCCAAGCCTTCCGTATTTTCCTATCAAGTCTTCCACCACTCCGTGGGGGGGGGGGCAAATGATGTCAGACACGTTTGAAAGGATTGAACGGGGAGTAGTGGACCCACGGCTTGTCCTCTCACGTTACGGTACAGGCCATATCGCACTCGTGAAGCTTCATGTATTATTATCTTGAACAGAAGTGTGTCGCATCTCTGAGAGGGACTGGCGGAAGCTCCAATAGCTTAGGGGGGCATCTGCGCTTTCGCTTGTATCTTATGCTAGTTCTTGCTAAGCTACACGTCCCATCCTGGAAGACATGTGAACTCTTGGGAACTTTCAAGCTCACACTATTGCCTAGCTTTACACAGGTTACACATATCTTCGCAGTGGTCAGTGGGAAGCAGCTAAGTGCCCTAGCCAGCCTCAACCGGACCGAGCCGAACTGCGCCATGTTTCATGCTTTACTCAGAACGGTGAATAAAAACCTCAGCGACCTTCCCGAGTGTTTGGAGAAATTTGATAGCAGCTTCAAACCGTACCTTCAAAGGACCAAAGATATGTGGGACGGTGGAGAAAAATATTCAAAGAGCCCACTAAGAGCGTTAAATTCCTTAAGCTCACGCAGAGTGGATTCTTGAAGTGAGAGGTCCATTCAAGGGGAAATTGTGAAGAGTCCGTGGTGACAGCATGGAATATCCGTCTGGACTGAGTTTCTCAGCTATTACTTTCTTAACAACTTTTGTTACGTGGTCAACAACATGCACTTATACTTCCTCAGTCTGATCCATAATCACTTCCTTTATTATAATTTCAAAGCCAAACACCTGCCAGTCTACTGAGTGTTCAGTGCATATCGTTGGGAGTATCCCTTGGACGGAGGTCGTAATTGACCACTGAGAGGGGGGTGGGTGGTTGTTAGGCAGGGGTGAGTTAGTACTGAAGAACAACCGAATCAAAGATGGTGAATTTATGGGCCTTTCTGATTGGAAGTTGATTGAGGTGGAAATCCTGCTGTTCCCGCATTACAAGAGAGGGTTATGGGCTAAAAACCGGGCCTCCAACTTGCTCCTCACGCATACGGCAGCGTTCAGACTTCACGACGGCAGCGCTTTGGTTGCGCTTTCGACGCGATTCGAATACATTGATTGCGTCGATTAAGCGAACGTAGCGCTGTCGTCGCCAAGTCTGAACGCTGCCTAGTGGACGAGTGCGCTATCCATTGCGCCACCGGGACCGCTTTTCACCTTTCGGCCGCTTCTGCTATCTTATTTTGCTAGTGAGGCCAGCGTGGCCCTCCGAGCTGTACTACTACAGCTCAGAGGATTTGGCAACGATTGATTTTTAGTAGGCGTTTGTGCAATCACTGTTGAGGGTTATTGCTACTGATGACGTCTGGCATCATTCAGGCTGGATCTTTCGACAACTTTGAGGCCTTTAATCTCGAAGACATCGATCGTGAGCCATCGTCAGGTGAAGCGAAAACACCAGTCAGAAGAGAAGGCAGCTCAAAGCGTAGACAGCGAGGATCTCACGAGAACATCGGCGAATTCTTCCCAGAGTCTTGACTTTTTTGAGTCTTCAAATACCTGTGGTACTTTCTAACTCACTCGAGACATAGATGTACATATTATATGTTCGATCATATTGCTTTTAATTTATAGTCGAGGAAATTATCGTGTAGTGATCATGAGGAAAGCTGTTTTTGAAGACGATAAAGTTTCAAAATCAAAAAGAAATTTACTTAGGACCGTAATTGCTTCTATCGGAACTGCTCAGTTTTCCTTTCCTTGTGGGTACCGACAGACGTGCTTCCCGTCATAGAATTGGTCTAAAGATCTGATTGCCAATCATATCTGGTCTTCCATCGGTTGATCCGTATTTTTCTTGCTACATGAAGCACAGGTTGACGTGCTATTCCTAAAACGCGACCGACTCAGGAGACAAACAGATACAGTCGGGAATTAGGCATTTGGACAACTGTGGGAATGCTCAGTCCTGTTGCAGCGGCCTCTTACCTTGTTACTCTATGCCTCACTCAAACCATGGCGATTCTATTGAGCTGCTCTAGGACTTTTGAAGCTTGGACAGCGGTAGGGAGAGGAAGTCGGGAACGCTAATTCTCATCGACCTCACGTTCCGTAATGATAACCTGAAATTAACAGAAAGTAAACAGCTCTGGAGAACAGATTTCCATTGCAGTGTTATAGAGCACGAAATTTGCTATCAGAACATGCAAAACATATCAGCGAAACATTCAACTATTAGCATAAAATTTCAGGTGGAACAGACGTGAGCCTGCCCAATATCGGCGAGGTGAAGGTTGGCAACTTTGAAATTCTTGAAATTCGTTCCAAAGCGTCCTATTGAGATTCCTTGCTGAGACTTCTAGCTCAACCTTTTCCAAATGTATGGAGCAGCTTAAGCGATTTTAGCACTTCGAGTAGACGTAAATAGAGGCAGTTGTCGAAGATTTTCGCTTTCAACTTCAACGACTAAAAAATTCACAAAAATTATTCCCTCAACCGAAGCTGTTTTGATATTCTTATACTACGAGAAGTTTCCTATCAGATGATATCAAGCTGAAGTTTCTATCAGATGATATCAAGCTTGCTTGCAAAACATTTCACTTTTGGAACAAAATTTTCATTTGAAAAAAAACGCCATTACTTATGTGCCAACCCAATATTTCTGAGTTTCTGGGGTGAAGTAGTGCAATTATTAAAGCATTGCTTCTCATAAGGGTACTTTCTCTCATCTCGAAGACCTGAACTTCAAAACTTCTTCTGAAAAAAATCTGAGAAAAACTTGAAAAAAGCCATATATCGGAACTTGAAAAAAGCCGTATATCGAACTAGTTTTACACATCCGTTTTTATAGCATCAAACTTCAAAATTAACGTTTTATAGCGCTAAGGCTCGAACTAAAATCTAGGTCGTTATATTTTACAATGTCTTGGATGTAATCATTTCGCCTACTTCTGCAGTCATTTTTCCTTGCTTCTGTTCTTTTTCATTTTTAGGTCTTACTGTTGCGTTGAGGCGGAGGTGGTGTAGTGACAAGTGGCGCGCTTACCACTCGCGCGGCGCCGGGTTCGAATCCCGGGTCGACACCCGCCCAGGCCAACCAAGCCTTCTACCCTCCGGGGACGGTGAAATTGGTACCAGATTCGTCTGGGAGGATAAAACACTGACTTGTACATCGGCTGGCCACCGCAAGTCATTGTATAGGCCACATCGCATTCAATAAGCCACTACGATTCTGAATGGAAGTAGAATGCGTGCCGCATCCCACAAAGGGATTGATCAACGGCGAAGACTTTATCCTTATCCTTTACTGTTGCGTTATATTAGGTTTTACTATTGAATGTTTCTCTCGAAAGTAAGCACACAAGAGAACTGCTGGAGAATGACAAGGGTAAAATCATCGCATGAACAATGAAGCACTATTTCTGTTTCCTGAAGACATATGCGTCGATTTTCCAGGAAAGGATCTGATCCTACTAGCTCGTTCTAGGGGAATTAGGGTTTTCGTTTTGAAGGACAGTGTTTGATGTGTTTCAAATTAAGCCCGAATTCATATGTCTATGAGAAAAAACGTCTCTGTTTTCCATAATCATGTTTTGATGTGTGTTATCTGCCCTCATTGAGAGTGACTGCATGGCAACAGTTGTAATCCACCTGATCGCAGGCATCCTCGGCGGGGATGGGCACATTGGCGGAACTGGGCGACTACTTTGCTCTAGGGTGAAAGAACTATTAGACTGTAAAAGGAAATCAAGATTCGAGACTGCTCTGGCTGGTCACAGAATGTACGAGGTGCAGAAGCCCTCGTTCATTCTGTGACCAAGAGCAAGACTCTAGAGACCTTTCAGATACGTGCTAAATATCCCTTTTTAAAGAAAAAAGATGACTGCTCAGCAAATACAAGTGAGCTGACCCGTGCGGGATTCAACGCCATCGCCTCCCGGTCGAAGGTCTATGTCATCTAAAGCCATCCCTCGGTGAGTCAGTTTAGCGATGGTCAAACCTCAAGGATAGTCGAATTGTGCTTGCGAGCTACGAGATCTTCTAGACGCTCTCGGTATATGGTGAGCTGGTCTTGAATCTGAAGTGGCAGTCACTAACTCTTGCCTTTGACTTCCCATGCTCCGACGAAAGTGGGTAAGCCGAAACATTAGCCAAGCAAAGCTGCGTTTTCAAAACGGTCATCGCTAAGATCAAAGCTTGGACCATCAACCCCCCCCCTCTGCTCTATAGGTAAATTCTAGTCAACGCTGGCGCCGCCGACAGGCAGTCCTCTTTGTTGTGATTTCAACATTTACCAAACATCTACTAAAAAAGATTTCATGGGATGCCAAGGTCAATTAAAGGTCGGTATGATTGATCCTACAACGAAGGGGCTCAAAGATAATTCGATTTTATCACTGTAAGTGGTATGTAAGAGATCTTATTCATTGTGAGCTGGTGGTTCATAACTATTCAACCGCATGTGGATATGCGTGACAGGACAGTCTGAAGAAAGCTTCAGAACAGAATCGAAACTGGGCCTCTTACCAGCAAAAAGCTCTACCACATTTAATAGCGGCACCCAGCGGCATTTATTACAAAAGCACGGTTGGTGCCTTTTTTTTGCACAAGATCCGAACGTCGGCATTACGATTTCAGTCTAACTGCGGTCCGGATTTTTCTAAGTAGGACAATGAATGCTACATATAGATGACGAAATCCTTGATAGTAGGCTGGCACACCATATATATCGCCTGCCAAACTGATTTGTTTATTTGTTGATTTCTTTCCTCGGTAGGTTTTGTTTCTAATTTAACTGTGATTCAGGAAACACTTTTCAGTAAACTTAGTAGCTCAAGTATCAGGCACACTCTGATTAATTAGAGCACAAGTCATTCCTACTCCGTTACTAGTGGTGACGTTATACAAGAGCGTTGAATTCCAGACGGAATGAATAATTTTATCCCTGATATTGCATCTATCCGTCATCAGTGAAACATTAATCCATTACTCACGATTAGTAAACATTATGCACGCGCTCCTACGCTCCGCACGGAGAGAGCATGTGGCAGTTACCCTTTCTTAGGAGTGATGATTAGAGATGTGGATACGTGAACAAGGCGCTTCAGAGCTTAATGTGATGGGCTGTTAAAAGTAAGCTAAATAAGTTATGAAGGTGTCAAGGACTTACAGAAGAGAACGAAAGCAAACAGAGACTCCAGAAGAGTCCGTCAAAAATGATGTCCTGTGACCTACTTCGACACAACAATGATAAGGGAAGAATTACGATGTGGCGCTCACTACAGTGTACCTCAACGAGATTAGTTGGCACTCAAGTTGTTTATTTCATTTTCTGTGAGCTGTTGTGCTCCTACTTAATATATAATCGCCGGCTATGTCTGTCTGTGTGTGTGTGTGTGTGTGGGAGCGTGTGTCTGTGTGTCCGTGCGTCGTCACGAATTCATAGCGCCGGTCCCAGTAGGCGTTAGGAAGTTAATTCCAAGATATGATATAGGGGTTGGGACAGGAACACTTTTGGTGGGTGACAGGAGGTGATAACACTTGATAAGATTCGATAAGGGGCCTTAGAAGGGGAGGGTGGCCGAAATCGTAGCGCGAGTTGCAGCAACTGTGAAGGAGTCCGCTGGTCGCTGACGAAGGCCAAGTATTGTAGCTTTCTCAAGAAATCTCAATCACAATACACAAGTGGCTTCAATACGGATACAGCCGCGATAAGTGGTGTGTCCACCTCGGGAGCCAATGAATTCGTCTCCTGACAAATGATCGAAGGGGTGTTTAGCAAGCGTACTAAGCCTTAAAACGAGTTCCAAACGGTATTGCCCTACGACAAGGGAAAAGTGAGGCAGCCTCTGCCAGAAGGTGAGACTCTTCTAGATTCCCGGCCATAGTCTGGTGTAGCAAGATGCTACATTCAAAGGAAGTATGGCTGTTCAAAGCATGAATCGTAGGTGACACACGCATTACACAACGGTGGAGGTTTCTCAAATCGCTTGAGCACACAGCGTCACAACTCCGCTTTCGCCTGAGAGGCCTCTCCACCTACTCAAAAAAGTTATGGATGTCCAAAAAAAGGCGCTTCTGGCATTCCTTGGCTTATTCCGAAATCTTACCACGAAGGAGCGCGCTCAGTTCAAATGCTGAATGAATGCGAAACGTTCAAACAACTATCCGCGCATTCAATATTCGGCACTATTCCTATTACTACCCCAAAAAATCAAGAAATTTTTTTTGCTGAAACTTTGCCCACAGAGGTAGTTTGGTGTCCTGATCACGAAAATAGTAGTTGTTCTCAGCGCTGGCGCTAAATTGGCGCCACTTTACGCCGCCAACTTTTCCACTAATATCGCGGGTGTGAAATTTGCATAGTAAGATAGTTGCGATAGGTTTAAATTAGATGTCGCTGATCAGCAGAAATACGGCATTAGTTTTAACCTCTTGGCGCCGATAGGCACTGAATTTTGCGCCAGAACCGCTTTTTCAATACATATGCGATGATTAGGCTGATTTGGCGCCACACCCTTTTCATCAGTATCGATAAAAGCCTGCATAATAGAGTTCGATGCCCTGATTTTTCGACGCCAGCGCCATTTAGCGCTTTCTAAGGCTGAGCCTGGGAGAAAGAGTGATTTCCTTCAGGTCAGGCTCAGCCTTAGCAGAGCGCAGATGATCGCAGCGTCTTCCATCAGCGCCAGCGCCAAAAATGAATGTGATATTTGTAATCAAGATGTCAAATAACCTCCGTATACAAGTTTTCAGCGGATTTGGTGACCTAGGGTATTGGCGCCGGCGCCTGTGGCGCGGGCGCCAGGCAGTTTCGGCGGAGTGGATGCGATATTCGTGTTCAGGAGGTCAAACTATCCCTGGGGAAACGTTTTCAGCAAATTCGATTATTTAGGGTTTTCAGCGCCGCCTGTGGCGCGGGCGCCAGGCACTTTCAGGACAAGTGGATGTGATATTCGTGTTGAGGTACCCCTAGAACCCAACTTTCAGCCAAATCTGCCCCGTAGAAAAAAGTCGATCAAGATCTGGTCTGTTTTCGGAAAATTGGGGTAGTAATAGTTGAATAGTGCCCAATATTCTTGTGTTCTTCGGGTAGGGGTTGCATCGAAACCCTCTTTTAGGAAGATCGTATTTAGCAGGAATTTTACCCAACGCCATAGCCTCCCCTGACTTCAGTTTTAGCGACCGTCTCGTGACGAGCTGTGGACCCTGCTGTTTCATCTTTAGAATCAGCCCCTTTCATCTTCAACGTGGTGCTGAAATACAAAATGCTTCTTAACCACGTTCTCCACATACCGCTCAGGCCACCAGTCCCATAACACTTTTCAACACCTCATTAACGAGCCATACATTTAGAACGATTATGACGTTGTTCATAACATTTTAATATTCATACATAATATGTTCACTAGGAAAAAAAAGCTATAATGGTTCAACCTGTGCTTCTCATTCCATTGATCACTTCACAAGGTGCGGCGGAACGTGCAAAATGCTATAGAGTCATGAGCAATGTGCCTTCTTTTGCTCCCTCCCGCCCCCATCTCCAACCTAAATGCTGGAGTGATTTGTTCATACTTTCTATCTTCGTCACCCTCACCATTTTTTCTCATCTACTATAATTGTGTTCCTGTAAATTTTCAACAACATCATTAAGAAGTTTTCGTGGAACCCACGGCAACTCACACAGAAGCCAGAAGAAACAACGCAGTGCACCTTCTGTTTACGGGGAACAAACTCTGCGCTTTTCCATAATTAATTGGAATGTCCCGGGAATTTTCGCATCAACCCGACGGCTAACTATAGGTGCCCCGCCCACGACACTACGGTAAGGAGGTTGTGGCTACAGTAGGAAACTTGTGCAGCACTTAATAACATGGATAACTTTCACTTTTTCTTTTCGTTTCTGGGAATTCCAAGAGGGAAGTGAAAAATTACTGCGAAAGTGCGGTTTAAGCGACCTCATTGGGCCTGCTTCTAACTTTAGTTCGAGTATACTTAGTGTGAGAGTCAGGGCACATCATTGGTTGGGGATTTTAGTCGACTCTATACGACCCCCCCCAGCCCTCTGTCCTTCCTCATCGAATCGAGCCGTCGAGCGGGGGCGACCAAATACGACCCCCCCCTATTGGGGATTCCCCAACAACGATGTGCCCTGATGAGACTGCGTTTACCACGCCGGTACATAAGGTGAAAAATGCCCTATTGGGCATGTATTAAGTAGGCGTTGAATCTTTTCCTCTGGTTTGCGCCAGTGGGCAGTACATAGCACGGTGAACTCTCACCGGCGCTCTTCTTCTCCCTAGCGTTAGTCCCGCGCCATCGCAGGGTCCGCTGGAACCGGTCTTGTGGCCTCGTCCAGGGACAGGTAGAACTCATCATTTTCCGTCTCGAAGCGACTGGATTGGTAGGTGCGTGCACGCTCAGTACTGTACGTGCTACGCACCACAATCCCTCACCTTTCATTGGTCCATTCGTACTTCCTTAACTACGACATTGATTCCTGTTACACAGGAGACGCCAGCTTATGAAGGATTCTGCCACCTATAGCCACGCCATTCCGTTTCGTGTCTCCCCATTGTAGAAAAGTTTGACACCTTCTCCAATCCCGCGGGCCTTCGCACTCTTCCATCGTCATGAGGCATAGGACTTGGATATTCCTGCGTCTCATGAGGTCGGCAACCTCACGAGACTTCCCGGTAAGCGACCCCACGTTCAGGGTCCCAATTCGAACTAGCTTCTTTGGCCGAGGTCGTTCACCCCTCGGTAGCCCTCGCATACATTCGGCGAGCGGTTCCGTGCCGCCACGCGTGCTTCCTGGGACTTCCTAGCTTTAACACTGTACTTTTGCGACTTCACGGCTGCTTGTCTCCATACAGCTTTATGCCTGTCAACCTGGGCCTGGACGCTGATATTCGTCCCATTTTTATCAAATTTTGCCCCCGGCATCGTTCTGATTCGAACTTCCGTTGGCTAACGAGGGAACACGCTTTTTGGCCAATCACGCTTCGATCAGACAGAAAAGGTGATTCGATCCTGAGCGATGCAAGTCCCAGCCGAAAAAATATCAGGCACTCTTTTATTTAACGGATCGAACTATTTAGATGGTAGTGAATACCCAAATCGCACATCTTCGCTATCTTATAGGTCACGGCAAGACGAGGCCTATAAATTTTTCAAAACCCAAATGAAGACCTCTTTCTGAAAAAACATTGCCCATTGTTTGGCATTCATCAAGTCAACAAAGAATCTCCAAACCTTAATCGTCTTTTCTATCCATCTGTTTTCCTCAAGTTAGTTTTTTACTTCGGCGGAGAGATGGAACTTGTTTTTCTTTGTTTTTTGTCAAGAGCTGCCCTTCCTTTCAGAATCTTATGATTCTTAACTATGCATTTCTATACTAGTTAGTGAAAACAATGAGGTAACGAAGTCGTGTGACGACTTATAGAGGAGACTGTAAACAAAAACGGTCAGTCATCGTAACCTAAAAAGCTCAAAGAGGTTTTTTTTTGCCTGTAGCCTTCTTATATGGGACCCAATCCCGGTTTCTATATAGTTGTTTTTATCATTGGCAACAGCATAGCGCTCAGTAGGCCCTGTGTGCGATGATTTCAGTGCAAGACAGCCCTTGCACCAAACTGGTGATTAACCCATTTGTGCTCGACAATGCTCCAGCCACTGTGATGAAGACACACGAAAAGGAAATATCCACTTTGGCGACATGTACCCAACCATATGTGGGCGCAACGCGGCTTTCTGTGAAATTTTTTAGATAACAGTTGCAAGGTCTTGAGGGACTTTCCCTAGTGGTACAAGTTTCATTTACTTGTTATCATTGTGTATTGCTTTTTGATTTTTTTACAAAGGCAAGATTATTTTTTATTTGAACTTCTAAGTTTTTATGATAAAATATTTCCGATATTCTACGCAAATTAGATAGCCAAGGAAACCTTCAATTTGTAAGCGGGTCCCAGGCATGTTCCAATAGCAGCACTTCCGCCCATAACCTCTAGAAAAATTTCTGCTGAAAAACTGCCGGTAGAGGTAACTTAGTGCCCTAATCGCCGAATACTACGTCCGTTTGTGGCGCCGGCGCTTTTTAACGCCTTCCGCCGGCCCATTTTAGGGCGCTTAATTTTGGAGCAGCTTTTTCTTCATCAAAACGGTATAAAACTGTTCGTGGTGAGGTTATCTGTACAGAATGTGTTTACCAAAATCTTGGGCCGCTGGTTGCACTAGGCGCCAGAATGGTGCAGGACGCCAATCTCGGCGAGCCCACAATCTTTTCCACAATTCAAGGAAAGTTGCATACTAAGGCCTTTTTGTTGCTCAGATTACGAATAGGACATTCACCATAAATCCCAGCGCCAACTGGCGCCATTGGGCGCCAATTTGATGCTATCACCTCTTCTACCCAAGTGATTGTAGAACTTGATACTAGGGTTATTCTTAATCCTGTTCTGATATGACATCCATTTTAGCAGGAGCGCTAGCGCAGGGCACTGTGTTTATTAACGCGGTACTAATGCTGAGCTTACCTTATAAAAAGGGAATCACTCCTCCTTAAGAGCTCAGTCTTTTTAGACGCTACTATTGGCAGGCTTGCCCTGTAGCGCTCTGTAAAAGGACTGATTCCTGAAGGGAGGCAGTGACGTAGGAGTTTGTCAAAATGATCAGCGGAAATGCCAGCTTTCCGGCTAAGCGGATGTGATATTCGTTTTCAGAGTCGAACCAACCTCTGAGAACAGTTTTCCAGGAATCTGAGTGACTCATTGTGTTTGGCTGCCGGCGCCTGTGGGCGCGCTTTCGCAGCAAAACGTATTGGGTGTTCGTGCCTTCAGGGAGGCTCAAAACTACCATTGGAGAACAATTTTTAGCCAGTTCTGCCTACGGGGAGAATTTATCGGATCAAAATAACTGGCCTGATTTTCGAGATTGGGTATTAAGGCGCGAATAGCGCCAAAATAAATTGCCGGGGGGGCCGAGGCCGCACGACGGGACGCGGGGACCCGGCGCGACGCCGGCGGAACCCACAAAAATATTTCCCACAAAACCCCCACACACAAACACCCAAATTTCACCACACTTCCGCTATCCCTTTTTTATTTTTTCCCCCCCCCCCCCCCCCCCCCCCCCCCCCCCCCCCCCCCGGCGGGGTGATCAGAAGTGTCGAAATGCCGGTGTGCATGGTTTATTACCGAATCGAGCGAGAATTGTGAAGCCGGTCTAATGTGAAGGGCCGAAATTGGTTGGCGCCGTTCCGGCGCCAAATGGCAAGATTCCGCCGTCCGCAAAAGTGAATGTCGTTTTGCAGTTTCAGTGATAAATCACCTCAATATGCAAGCTCACACTGGTTTCCGTGGGAAAGACTATAGCACTAAATTAGCGCACATTGGCGCCAAATGGCGCCGGAGGACAAAGCGAATGTCATTTTTGTGACCTGAGGAATAACCTCTGCACTCGAAATTCAGCAAACATTGTGATTTCGGGAGCAGTAAGTTGACAGTGCCAAAAATTTTAGTAAGGGTCACGAGGGACCGTGTCCACCACTGGTGGCGGACACTTGCTGAGAGCTCGCAAATGCTCCGGTCCGAACGAGCCGTTTTCGAAAAACGCGCCTGGTCGCGAATGGGTTAATTAGCTGCAGCCCAAAATGACAGTGTTGCACTCCTCATCAGGGCATCAAAAATCCCGCAGCCCGATTCTTAGCAAGAATTTTCTTTAATAGTTTTCCGAGAGCGTGTTAGATGAGTACGTAATAGTTCGTGAAATATCAGTGTACGAAATGTGCCCTTAAATGGCATGTATCCGGGCTATATCCGTTAACATGCACGCGAGGGCACAAGAAGACGGAACTTCGAAAAATGCACAAAATTGTACTCAAGCCGATTCGATCCACGGACACTCCCCTCGCTGTGCCTTTGAGAGCTCATCGCACTATCCACCATCCCGTACGTGGACCAGTGAAGGAACGCTGCGGGAACCACTGAAGGAATGCCAATGCTTCATCATTTCATGCCAGATAAGGTATTTTACTATTTGACCCTATTTTACGCTACTTCCGATGCATATTGAACGGGCATTACAAAAACTACGTATACTTGAAACTACAGTTAGAGCAGAGCCCAATAAGATCTCCTTGAATGCCCTTTCTTTTAGCAATTTTTCAGCTCCTTCTCGGTATTCCCAGTACCGTATAGCAAAAATGAAACCTATTTTCATGGCCTACGTGTGGAGTCCTATAAAATGCAACAAACCGTTTCTCGAATGCGCGCCGTGACTTGAGTGACCTCCCTGGTGTGGTATGCTTATAGAATGGTCCACAAACCATTAACACATTGACGACTGCGTGATACGTGAGGGAATGCACGCTTTGTAGGCCACGTGGGACCGCGTGCATTGAATACGAATCACGATCAACAAATCCATATCTTTCACTAGTGCATGATTTTTTGTTTAGTTTCTCCTATTCATTCTATAGTTCAGTCCTTAGTATACTTGTACAATGCGTAGTCTATGGAATAATTCAGTACACACTAGTTTAGCAAAGACTTCTTGGGGAAAGAACACCATTTGCTTGGACTGGTTTGCTCCTCAACTCTGGATTGGTTTGCTCTTCAACACTTTAAACAAATGCAGATAAATACCATATTGATAATGATTAAAAAATATAAGATGAAGGATTCTGAGTCCTGTAGAAGGCACGACTTGTGTTTTTTTTATGAAAACATTGGTTACAGACAAATTTCTGGCACTTACTAGTGCAACGAGAGTTGGCCAGCCTATTTCTTTCCATAGTGAATAACTGACTCACTTCATAATTGCTCTCTAAACCAGGTTTTCCGATCCAATCTCCAAAAAGCGCCTCGTGGGACCGCGTGAATTGTATGCGTACCGCGCTTGTGGCGTTCGAGAAAGCGCGCGTGTCCCACGCGGCCGAAAAAGTAAAAACCCGCGCGGTCGTCAACGTGTTAACACGACGACGACCGCGCGGGCTTTTTACGACGACGAGCCGTTCTTTTCATGAATTGCTCGTGGGACGGCACGTTTTTCTTCGTAGAAGCTTAGTAATTTTTGAATAAATGAACGGCAAATTGTTTCAAAAAATGCAAAAGGTGAGAATACGAAACTTGATCTTCGTAACAATTTAGCTTTCATTGCTCCAGTCCTCCGAAATCAGTCCAATTTTTACCATGCTTTTCTCTGGAAGCAGATTTGGCTGAAAATTTGTCTCCCGGGGTAGTTTGACCTTCTGAAGACGAATATTACATCCCCTTGGCCCAAAACTGCCTGGCGCGCGCTATAGGCGCTAGGCTGACGACAGTTTTTCGCCATTTTTTCATGACTTGTGCCTCAAACTGTCTGGCGCCTGCGCCATACGCTACGTTGACAACGCTCTGCAACGCAAATGCTGTTGTTTAGATTGTTTCCAAAAACCCACAACTGTTGATTAATTGCATATGTATTATATTGTGTTGCGTGAATGTATTATTGCAAAGTGAACTATAATTATTGAAGGTAAAAATGAAGGACAAGCCTTAAAATGCTGTTCATATTTGTTGATGTCAATATAAAATAGTTCTTGATCAGGCTGTTTTCGTGGCAAGCGATTGTGATATTCGTGTTCACGGCGCCAAACCACCCCAGGGGACAAACTTTCGAGCTAATTTGGTGATTTACGGTATTTTGGCGCCGGCGCCTGTGGCGCGGGCGCCAGGTAGTTTGCGCCAAGCAGCTGTGGTATTCATTTCAGAGGGACAAGCTACCCCCCCCCCCCCCCCCAGGGACACGTTCACGACAAACTTGGCTGTTCGTCCATCTTTATTCTTAGAAAAAATACTGGCAGACACCATTGTCTGCCATCGTCCACAACATGTTAAAGACAGTCCCCGCGCTCGAATAAATCGAAGGCATTCATGCAAGTGCATAGTCTGACTCCCTGATTATCCCACTTTCACGCCTTCACAAAGAGTAAAGAGGCGCTGCGGTTCACATAAGTGGCAATTCTGACGAATCTCTAGCTGCCCTCCCCCCCCCACCCCACCAAAACTGAAAGGCTGTTTTACGTCACGAATTCAGTTTCTACACTGTGTTTTTCTTTTTTTTTTACTGTTGTTAGATGATATTAGCATTGGATGACGCCAAGAAAATATTAGTGAGCCAGAGGCGGGAGGATATCCATTTGCTGGCACAAAACGAGCAGGTCCGGAGAACACGTCCAGAGAGGTTGCCATGGTGGGAGGGTTACGTAGAGTTTTCTCTGTTATTTTTACTTCTGTTTTCTCTTTCCTAGGAAGTGATTTAGCGACTATAAGTCTGTAACTGAAGGCCGCTACCCATAATATGCAGAGTTTGCCCATAACTCTTCATTTTAGAACGAGTGTTCCAATTCACACGTGCGCCGTAAAAGCAATGATCTTGCGCACTCATGGACTCTACGTATTACAAAAAATGATACGATGGCTCGCATTTTTCCTGAGTACGTCATAATTGTGACTTGACGGACATAATTTTTACAGTGCAAGTGCACTGGTGCTAGTGGCTAACGCACGATCTGCGTCAAGAAGTTCAATTGCTTCGTACTCTTAGACGCAACTCGATGTTGGGAAGCTTGGGAGTGTAGTTTTCACGATTTAGATGTGGGAAACTTTGTTTTCAAGGAGTGGGTGATTACTGTGTTTTGGTCCAATAGTATGAGCGATAAGTGATCCAATTAGTAAAGATAGAGCGAAAAACAGCTCCACGTTAAATTTCAGTTTCATAATCCTTTGAAAATTAATGGTGAGCAAAAGTCGTGTTAATTGAAAGAAACAGGTGATATTGTTAATGATGTGGCGTCATCATTCATGAACTCATTGAAACATCGGGAACGGTAGCAATTTACCACCCCCTCGAATGTGGTGATAAGCTTACGGTTAAGCTGAATAGCGGACGAACCAGGGAGATCGCTCATGACGTTGAGCGCTTTTCGGAAACAGTATTTCGCATAGTGTAAAAGCACTTAAACGGTCTATCGAACCAAGGTTAATTTTCCCTAAACGATTCTGTGAATAGCAGAAAAGGGAGATACAGTAGGTTGATTGTTCAAATCCCTACGATTACAAAATTTCGCGTTCCTGCAATTTCCACTTTCTTCTGTTCGCACATACTTGGACCTCTTGTTCAAATTATAGCATGTTCATAAAGCAGAAAGCATTCATTTATGTAAAAAGAAAGGTGAAAACTACACACACCACCTGTTCAGCGTTATGTGGGTGCCACTAGCGTCGGCAAAAAAAATTAGTGTCACATTCGTAATCAAGACTTTCTACCAATTACTCCCCTTTGACGGATTTTCCCAAAAAAAATTGATGGCGTTGGTCGGCTTGGAAGGACATTTTGTAGCTTCTTTTGTTAGTTTCTGTTAACTGACACCTCTTATGTACCTTGGTGAGTCATGTAGACTGGTGAGAATGAGGTGCCTGCTGTCGCATTGCACTATGGGAATTAAAGGGGCATAGACAGTGACCCTTGAGAACAGGGAAAGTGGATGGCTTGGTGGTCTAGTGGTTAGCCCCCACCAGGCCATCCAATCGCTACACTCAATTCACATGGTTGAAGTGACCATCGCGCTTTTTCAAGCATGTCTGAGTAATAATAATTGGATGTCTTTCACCGGTGCTTATCAGTTAAAGAATGAAGAATAATTGAGTACTGCAATGTCAGACTGGCGAAAACAATTAACTTCGAAGCAGAGTGGTCTGGCAGAGATGTGGAGCAGATGCTTTGAAACATTGGCCGTGCCTTTCGATCACTGCTAGCTACGCTACTTTCCGACTCCGTTCTGACACTGACTTTGAATTAAAAGCACACTCGCAATCAAAAGTTGAGGCTAGTGCGGCTCAAGTACGGATAACACATACAGTCCTCATCATTACGTACGGTTCAGTGCGGCTGCGTTTGGCGCGGTGCCAAACCCGCTCTCCACCAGTATTTAAAGCGAGCAAATGATATGACTGTATTATATCCTCCGTATTACTCGTTTTCTACCACTTTTTGTCGCATACGCGTTTCAACAAAAAGGCTGAGAACGGCTTCAACAGTGTGCACACTCATGTCTCAGGGCACTTGTCACCGAGAAGCCTCTCCTCTCTTTCCTTTTTTCTTCCTCCCTCCTTCTTTTCCTTCCTTCCTTCTCTGATCCCTCCTCCTTTACCTTCTCCCTTCAACTACTGGACTGGTAGATGCCTCGTGAAAATAACCCTGGACCCTCGCAGCGAGAGCACGTCTGGTTGACAACAGCCCCGTAACCGAACTCATACTTGGCTGACACGCCCCACCGGTCCGCAATGATGAGGAATGTAGATAGGTAACTCATTAGTGAAGGAAAAAAAGAAAAACACCTTCCGAAACGCCGCAGATAGAAATTTCAGCGAAGCCTTGCTCCCGGCCGGATGGCAGAAGGTGATGTGTTCTCAGACTCACGTGCTCTGAAGCCAACATGACGCCTTTTAAAGTCCTACTGAATTAAAGGTGCGAAATTAGCTACGGTTGGTTTTCTAGGTGACCGCGGTTAGGCAACGTTCGTACTTTGCAGCAGAGTCCACCAGCGTTCACAAGCGTTCTGAACGTCCAGCAGCGTCAGCTGCTAGGAAACTGTACATATCGATCTAGCGTCTGCCAGCGTCTATCAACGTGCGTGCTGCAGAGGAGAGTATGGCGCGGTAGTAACGGACACTGGTAGTCCGTTAGGAAGATGGTGAGGGTGGCAGCTGTCTGCTACCCTTCGCCCTACTCCCTTCTTCCGAACGCTGGTGCCGCTGGTGCACGCTAACAGATGCCAGCGGACGCTAGATCGAGATACCTATACATCCCTAACCTTCGAGATGCTGGCGCACGAAGGTAGACGGTAGGTAGATATCTATACTTTCCTAGTCGCTAACGCTGCCCGACGATCGGAACGCTGTTGGACGCTATTGGTCGCTGGTGGACGCTGCCGCAAAGAAGCGTAGCCTTACGTACATGGGAGAGTTCGGTTGTCACTGCCAACCAATCGGCAAGAAAGAGAACAAGTCGCACTTCAAGTGACAAATGTGTTGACCTTTGGTCGAGATGTCGAGTTGACCTCAAGCGTTCTGTCTCTGTACTTGGTGAGCATGTTTTTACGTGGTCTCCTGATCAACATCTTTCAAATTGAGTTATCTCGAGGGTGTTTTGAATTGATTGTTGTCCATTACCTCCCACTTGACGCCAGACTATTACAATCCCATCGCTAAAGAACAATTTTTGAGTGAAAAACGCTCCTTTTTGGATTTATTTCTCGTCCCTTTCTTCAATTTACTTACTGGTTCTACTTATAGATAAATTCCACACTCCAGTTTTTTGTATTCCTCCACTCTCATCTGGGCTGTCCTCAGCACTCCCTCCAACGCTATTAGTTAGCCACGCCTACGAAAAAGATTCTAGCATTACTTATATTGTGACAGAAGAGGTAACTCCAATTATGGGGCAATGGCTGTTGTCTTTTCAGATAATGAACAACACTGACATTCACTATACTTCTTTGCACATTCCATTTTATATTATTTACATTGTCGTCGCGATCCCATCACTTGTTCTCCATATACGCTTTATAACAGTGAGTTATCCTTTATCCAAGAAGCCCTCTTCCGTCCTTTTTTACCTTGTACTTTACAAATGCCTATTTTCTTAAGATTATCCAATGGACTAGCGAACTGGCTAAGCTGCCTTCATATCGGATTGCTCAACACGCTTCTATTGCCTGTGCTATAAATGTCCTAACGCAGTTGATCGCTGTAATATTCACTTTCTCCCACCACGAGATGGACGAAACGCTCAATTGGGTAGGTATTTCAAAATTAAACAATATTAGTCAGTGAGACATTCAATTTGTGTTACAAACCATTCACATCGGCAATAAAACTACTCCGATGAACTCCTTGGAACAGATTTTCACTCTTCTAAAACCAGTATTGCATGGTAAAAGCACTCGAACGGTTCGGAAGAAGTTCAGAGCCCCTCGACCGTCAGAAATTTTCCCTGTATGCATACATGTATTGAAGCTCTTAATA
>MU946293.1:0-13355 GCA_036418165.1 Cooperia oncophora
TATGTTTATTATGGTGACTTTGAATTAAAATTCGGTGAAAAATCAGACAGCACTGAAGGAGAACATTTATAAAAGTATGCATCCTTGCCATAACACAATTTCGTTAATGTTCCCAAAATAATTTGTATTTTGAAGTTAAGGGCAGAAAAAAACTGCTCCGCCCATTTTGCTTTTTGAGCTGTATGTGTGTTACAAATTGACTCGGAAACTGAGAAAGCATAATGCCGGGAGAGAAGAATATATAAGCAAGGGGGATTAAATAGAATTCCATCACCAAAATCGCGCAATATTTTTACCGGGTTCTGCAGAAAAAAGGTCAAAAATGTCCCCCTCCCACCCTCTCTATTCCCTTGAAACACTGAAAGTTCATTCAAAATGAAGACTGATCACAGAATACAGGGGAGCTATAGCAAGATGACGGATACGACGCTTTTTATATGATGTGCGGAAAGCATGTAGTTGACCCCGCTGTGAAGAAAACAGCAGAAAAAACGTCAAGAACGCCTCAAATAAGACCCCTCATGCCACTGACTCCGTCTGATTTCGTGGAGGAGCCTAACTAAAGCCTAGGTCTATTCCGCCAAAAAAAACATCTCAAAAATGGTCACGTATCTCGTTCACAATGTGCTAAGAACTTGACATCAATGACGCAAATTACTTTTTTAGAGGAAAAAATTGAGAATTTTCCACTTCAGTAACTTTTTCATCGACCTAATATAAAGCAGTTATGTAGAGTTACATGAATCAGCGCCTTTCGATTATATTGAAACCCAATAAAACGATCCAATAAATGAGACGGATATATTAATTGAAAATGGGCTGACGAAAACCTTTTCGCCAACCTGATGACGTTTTTGACGCTCTATAGCTAATAACATCGACAATGAAATAAGCAGTAACGTCGAGCTAAACAAGGCTTTTTCCTGTCGCAGCGTTCGTTTGTTGTCTTGTTCTCAGCTTGACACTTCTGTTTTTCACCGCTATGCATCGTAATAGTGTTATCAAATGATTGATGAGTGGTGGACAGGACTGAAGGCTCAGGATGACTTGGAATCCATTGACAGCTTCAAATCAGCGCTTCACTTGGCAGTAACAAAGAAAGCCGAGCGAAGGGAACACGACAGAATTGTAAAAAACTAAAATTCTAGGTCATTATGTAGTGATGCGAGACTCTGTAACTCGTCTGAAAACGAAACGGGTGTGCTGGGTAGCTTGACCCCCTGAACACGAATATCCCATAAATTTGGCATGAAACCGCCCGGCATTTGCCCTGTTGCGAGTACATTATCCGGATTACCAAATTCATTTGGCAAAGCAGATTTTTTTGGATTTGCGCGGCGGCGCAGTTTGACGACGGGGGGTGGGGGGGGCTTCTGTACTAGTAGTGCTTCCCTAGTCCCGATTTACAAGTCTCACTCTAGCGAAACCTGCGAACTCTTGTGAAGCTGGAGCAAGGTCATCTAGCCATCATAAAACCTGTCAACTCGAGAAAAGGCTGCCTAGATAGGTCGACACGTCGATGGGAAGTAGCGAAAGTGCAAAATGCCCCCCCCCGTCGTCAAACGGTACCTTTGCTGGCTCTTACACTACCATCTGCTCACAGTTGGCCTCACTGGGAGCCCGCCCAGACAACCACGCCTCTTTCTGCTGCAAGTAGAGTTTACATTTACGTCGTCACATACACATACTCTACACGCGCTAATATTAGATCGAGTCTCGTAGCTAAACGTATCAAGATAGAGAAAAGAGCGATAGCAGGGTTCAAGAATATTCTCATGGTGGACTCTGCGGGAACTCCCCAATTCCACCCAGCTATCCTGCCAAAGCCTGCTAGACGTTCCCTCTCTGATGTGAGATTCCTAGACACTCGCCGGACCGTAGAAGCCGCTGGACTCAGGAGCCGTGCAAGTCTCCCGAGAGATTTGGTCACCACCACCCCGCGGGAGGTATATCTCACCGTGGAAGCGGTAAACATATCCCACCAAGTTGTTCCTACCCCATAGCATCCTTTACTCAACTGAATTCTAAGACCACTGCATTTCATCAAAAACTATTGGGCCAAACAAGTTTTCAATTGAATAGCTCAGAATCATTGAAACTTTCTTGAAACAAGACTCTTAGAATGCTCTCTGGCACCATTTAAACAAAAATTCATAAAACAATTGATAAATGCTTCACAAGCAAATTACTCATATTGAAAGTAGGCCTTGCTGAACTATAGTTTTGTTTCAATGCCACTCGAAATGGAACCAAAGCCGTTTCATGGCATATCATATCATTCATCTCACCCCCACTACATATGTGGACAGGAATTTACAAAAATGCCCGGCGCTGTTTGTCGACGGGGGGGGGGCATTTTGTATTATCATTGCTTCCCTAGTTCCGGTTTACAAATCTCACTCTGGTAAAACTTGTGAACTCTTGTGAAGCTGAAGTAAGATCGTCTAGCCACTATCCTAAAACGTGTCAACTCGAGAAACGGCTGCCTAGATGGGTCGACACATCTATGGAAAGCAAAATGCCCCCCGTCGACAAACTGCGCCAAAATGCCCTACCCGTCTCCTTGGGGCAACTAGTGCCACCTCTCGCTCCATGGATGACTGGAGGTCGCAGAAAGCAAGCAGAGTTCAATTTAAGAAAATATGTTACCCAGCGACATGCATGGCCCTGGTAGTGAACACATTTCTCCCCGGGAGCCCCTCCGTTTTTCTACTGGAGGTTTTCCTGGCTAAGAACACTCCATGACTTTCAGCCATGTAAAAGAGGGGGACAAGACATCGTCGCTAAGTACTCTCCACCATGAGTACAAGAGGCTCATCCCCTAGAAAGGATCTTTTTCATTGCAATCACTATGCCAAATGAGACTTCGCTCAGAAAAAATTCAAAACTCAGGTGAGTAAAACAGTAGCTCATTTACAAAATTAATAAGAAGTGTGAAGTGCAACATTTGTGAACAGACATAGTTGAGGTGAGGCAGTACAACCAGATAATCATGGTGTGAAAAAAAACTTCTTATTATGCGCAACCCTCCGTATTTCCTATTTCTGTGCAAATCCCCTCCCCCCCACACCTACACTCCGAAATGCCGTCAAGGAGGCAGGTGGGTCACGGACCTTTCCTATTAACTATTGGAAAAAGTTAAATTGCTGCACCACTGACTAGGGGTGAAGGGCAGGGCACCTCCTGTCGTTGGGGAAATTTGTTGCAAAACACGACTTCAAACACTTCCCATCCCCATCCCCCATCTTACCTACGATCTTCCTAACTTCCCGAAGCTCCTACCAGCTTTCAGGTGGGAATGCTATCAAAGCAAGTCAAAGAACATCTCAAAAGGAGGGACCAACTTACAAGTCCTACACCTACATAGCACAACAAGAAGTACGTTTTGATTTCTTGCCTATGAGAACACCTCCAGAACCAGGGTCTGACTACTGAGCCAAGAGGAAGATGTCGGAGTGTATCCCCACATAGAATGTAACCACGAGATTCATGAATAGAGGTATTTTACTAAGCAATAGCTACCCTTACAGTAAGCTCAAGAACAGAGATCTACTTTGAGGGGAGGAAGACTGCTATGGAAAACGATGTGTGAAGGATAATCGAGAAGGTGCTGGAATACCCGGAGGTCTCTCAAGTCATTATTACTAGCGCAAATCGCATGATACGGGGCGTGTGGACCACACAATTTACCTCAATATTACTGGGAGGGAAAAAATTTGGCAAGACGTGTGACATGGAATTCTGCCATGGGCACATAAAAATGAACCCGCCACGTTTTCTTTCACTTCACTTTGATTCATATTGCTAAGTTACTCACGACTCTCCGAAAGATTTGCATCATAACAGCTGAGAAATGATGGAGTAATTAAAAATTTGAAAATAGGGGTGAAACTGATGAACTAAGGAGAAGAAAGGGGCCACTGAAATCTGAGGGAAAGCTAAATGGGGTTCAATGGGATCATCAAAGGGATGATATCCGGAGCCACGCAGATTCTCGTCTCTCAAAGGTCCAGCATTCATCACTCACGTTGGGGGCCTTTCAGGTTATTGAAAGCCTTCGCAAAACGGCCTTGTAAGGGTGAGCACGTGGACGAAAAAAGTGGGGTTCATTTTCCGTGGACCTTCTGGGAATGCCAAAGAAAGAGTTATAGTATAGATCGTTGGTTCCAAACCCTATGGCGACAGGATTTTGCATTCTAGCAGTCTTATTTTTTTCGGTTCAATAGCTGCGAATATTTCTCCAATAAAGACATAAGCGAAAATAGTGATTTTTCGTCTTAAAAACTTCCAGAAGCCTAGAAACCCGAGCTCGTTATAAAGTCGTAGAACTTTCCATGGCGTACATATTTCGGTTTGTTCGGTCTAGGTGCCAGGCGTAGTTTGGTCTGGGGGGGGGGCATTTTGCATATCGCTATTTTCCCATTGTCGTGCTCATTGTTTCACGAGAGTTAACAGGTATTCCTTACAAGTTGATAAGCAGTTTTTACAAACTGTTACTGATATCACTTCATGGCTCCACAAGATTCCACAAATCTCTTTTTAATGGCTGAGCACGACAGTGAGACGTGAGACAGTGCAAAGTGCTCCACCTCCCCCCCCCAAGTCGAACTGCGCCCTTCTCATAACCACTAGTATCTCAGTATGATTTGTGTAACCTCCCGAGACTGCTACAGAAGCTCTATTATGCCAACGTTTCGGCGCTAATCGCCTTGTTCGGAGCATTTTGAGCATGTGTACTCTACGGGGCATTTTTCTTCCAGGTGCCACCCCTCGTTGGTCCGAGGTTCTGACTTATTGTGACCTTTTTCACTGTTTCCGACGCAGAGGTGGTGTAGTGACAAGTGGTGCCCTTACCACTCGCGCCATCCTGGGTTCGAATACCGGGTCACCTCCCCCCAAGCCAAAATCATGATCCGAAAATTATACCACAGTTTCATACAATCATTAAAACAAATAAGAACTAATTATATCACATCTAAATCACATTTGAGTCACATCGTACATCGCTTTGCCCCGCAATTCATTGTATGGGCCACATCGCATTCAATAACCCACTATGATTGGCATCCTGCTTTCCATAGACGTGCCGACCCATCTAGGTAGCCTTTTCTCGAGTTGACACGTTTCAGGATGGTGGCTAGACGATCTTACTCCAGCTTCACAAGCGTTCACAAGTTTTACCAGAGTGAGATTTGTAAACCGGAACTAGGGAAGCAATGGTAGTACAAAATGCTCTTCCCCTCGACGGACAGCGCCCTAAGACCTTATCCTTTTTTATTGTTCCCGCAGAAACGGAGGAAAAACGAGTTGCACTTTTTGGTTCAAGAGAGTAGCCCACATATGAAAAAATCAGCCCATATATGGAAAAAATATCTCTAAAAAACGCTCCGTAACTCAAGATACCCCTTGTCGGAAAGTAGATGGTTAACTGCAACAAAAATAGCCGAAAACAAGCAAAACACAATCAAAACAGGTATCATTCCAGAAGAGTCGATGAAAAAAGGTTTTAAAAGCTGTGAAGTGGGTGGAAATCCGTTTCATGTTGTTCGAGCGACGGAGGGAAATCAAGCGTAACACGCCACAAGGATTGTACAATCTTGTGAATTGTGAACACCTCATGCGAGAGCACACGTCGTCGTCGTCGTCGTTGTCGTCAACCATGACAAGATATCCCCGAAATAAGCACGCTATAGCGAATATCTATATATCTCAAAAAATATCTAGTGAGAAAATACGAATAACACAAAAGCTATTTTTCAAAACCTTCAAATTCTGGTTGTGAAAAATGAAGGGGCAACAAAAAGTTTTCATCACAATACGGATCCAAAGATCCAGAAAGAAATCCGAAAAATTTCTGCAGAACGGATTTTTTTCTTCAAGTTTTTCAAGTAATTTGGCGCTCAGCTCCTTTCTCAGCGAATCACGGCCTAGAATTCTTTATTCTGAGCCCAATCGAAGACATTAATCTCCTTAAAAAATGTAGTGCTCAAAAAGCCGCATTAAAAATTAGATTAGGGGCTAAGTCTCTGCCGTTTTAATGGATGTTTGTTTATTTTTTCATGGATTCTAGTCAGGGTCACTCTCAATGAATCGTTTGAAGAGGCTGTGCATGGTCTACAAGAAAGTATTAGCCTATTTCCCTACCTACGAGAAAGTACTAAGCCTATTTACTCGTTCCAAGTTTTAACTGCAAGCTTTCGAAAAGAAATTTCTAGACTGCGAAAAAAATACTTACTTATCATTGATTAATTTGTTTAGAATTGTAGAATTGCACACATTGTGCGGTCAATCCTTCAGTAACGGTCAACACATTGATCGTTACTGAACGATTGAAAAGTTTAGTTATTTAGAATGAGAAGAAATTCCACAGTAGCCTAAGCAACAGAACTACACACCCTTTATCCCTGAGACGGAGTAGGCGTGGCATTTGGACATGGCATAGAATGGTTACTCGTGGGATATTTCAGTTGGAGAGTTGTCATCTTGTTCAGTGTTGACAGAGACGTGACTGCATTTCTGTCAAGATGAAAATAGCGCCAAAAGCACACCCACCCCACGTTAAGTTTGAAGTGCACGGCCACGCCTACTCCATCTCAGAGATCTCGAGTGTAACCGCGGTTATATCGGATGGGCCAAAGAAGGCCCTTTTTGGTCGAAAAAAAGAACCTCGTGCATAAAATCCAGACCCCAGTAATGATGTGTGACGGTCAAGAAGCTAGGATATTCGCGGGAGGATCCTGTACCCGCGAGGACTAGTCGATATTGGTTTGCCATGGCTGCAATTTGGCACTGGGAAATTTGACATGTAGTGCCCCACTGCTGAGGTCGATCTATGGGGGGGGAGGGAATTGTGATGTTCCAGTTCGCTGGGAAATGCTGGGAAAGAACAAGGACGGTTGACAGATTGTCTGCATTGCCCATGCTCGCCCAGAGAACGAGGCCATTCCTCGACACTGCGCACAGCACTGTGCTCAAGGACTCGATTGAGAACTTGTGCGGCACAGAGCATACTTTCCAAACCTTTCGCCCTCCAGGCCATCACGGTTCCCAATCATTTTCGAATCAGATGAAGAGCCTTATCTTCAGAAGTGAAGGGTGCATCGACATTCGGCTCAGCAACGTCTCCGAGTCCTAGTTAGGCGATTTTTGTCATCAAAAAGAGGGCGAGGAAGAGAGAGGGAGAGAGACAAAGAGAGAGAGAGGGAGAGCAGATCGTAAAGGACAGGCAGTCGGCTGATTCATTGTTATGTTTGTTGTAAAGCATTGAGATTTTCAGTAACGAGGAAGGCGGAACATGCTCTTTAACCTGCTTGAAGTTTATAAGCTCACAGTTACTTTCATGGGTGATTACTCCCAAAACGAAATACTATTTAATGACTATTCACGCCACTCTTTGTATGCAGTGTACCTTTCAATAAAGAATGCTATTCAGTCAGTTGCGCGAAGTCTAAGTGTTGTTACCCTGAAATGACCTCTATGAATAATAGTAGCAGCACATAGAGCTCCAGCACGGTAGCCAGCTAGGTACATACCAAGGTACTAGTTGCAACACGTCAGGCTTCCAATTAGATTCAGTCCTGCACTGCTCAAACTGCAGCTCACACAGTTCCACTAATAAGCCCAGAGTGCTAAACGCTATGCTCACCTTGCAGTCACGCTTACCTGCCACCAATGTGTTTCTGAGCTGGTTGGCTCCACAAATTTCGCTACTCGAATCATTTAGGTCCTGGAGCCAACGTCGCGACGCAGTGCCACCCTTACTTCGACGTTGAACTGATCTGCCATACCCATTGATCCCGACCAAGCTTCTCCTCATAATCCAATCGCGCCTCTACCACAACTGATCCTTAAAATTAGTTTTGCGTGGAGGTTAGAGATCTGATTCCCCCCCCCCCCCACCATTCCGAGAGGAACAGGATCGATATCCTATTATCTTGGCATCGATGCAATCTCGAAAGATTAGCTACCTTGAGCTGACCAAGATTTTAACGGTTTACAGTCCTCATCATTGCGGACTGTCGGAGGCGGCTGTGCAACGCGGTCCAAATGGGCGTTCGGCCTCGTTGCTCTACCAATGGCGATCGGGTAAAGATCGATTTAGGGAGGGAGCAACCAATGATGGAAACGCCGCAGGTGCGAGCCGCTGATTGCGACCCGACAATTGCGGTGATGTTGAGTGTATATGGTCAACCTTTCGGTAAAGTAGTAATCATTTGTGAACACTTCAGTCCGTAAAAACGCGCGTTCTTTTCAAATTCTTCAGTTTTTTACAAACTTTCGGACATAGATTTTCAGGATAGCATTTTCTCCCTTTTTCGCCTTCGTTATAGCCTGGAAAAGACAAAAGGAATTGGCATCAGTCCTCTCAAACGCTTCAACAGAAACTGAAGACTGTTTCGAAATCCTAGTAAATAACTTAACCACATTTACCGATAAGTATGACTCAGCCTACCTTGATCTCAGCCGTGTTCATCCAGGCATTTAGCTATGCTTACAAGTAGCTGCTATCCCTACCCCCCCCCCCTCGACTTCACGTAGATCAAAATCTGCAAAAGATATATTCTCCTGTAAGATAACAACTACCCTTTGATATTGGTAGCTTGCCAAGTAGTATTCACTTATTCATTCCATACAAATCATGCATGTGAGAAAATAGTGTAAATTAATCGGTTTGTTATATGTAGTTCCAATTACATAATTGTTTTTCGTGCAGGAGTCAGCGTGTCACCAAAATAGGAATCAAACAGCCCCTCTAAAAATAGTAGTAATCAACAAAATAAGTAAGGATATGAATGAGGGTGTCGATGATTGCATATTGTGGATGTTGTGGCGTTTGATAACGAACCTATAGTCACTAAGTCACTCTACGGGAGAAAAACAAAAAAAATTCTAAACACTCTAGTGAGGACTTCCTGGCAACCTCACACTGCGAGTTCCCCGGATTTGCCCACTTTCAAGCCAGCAAAGCGATATCGTGCCGCCTCTGACTCACTAATAGTTTCTTCGAGTCATTCAGTGCTAAATACCACTTAACAGCAAAAAAAAACGAAAAACCCTACATAGAAAGGAAACTCGTGACAAAAAATAGCCTTCGAGTGCGTCTTGTGCAGAATTGGGATTTGGAAAACATGCTAGGGCCAACTATTGCACCAATGCAATTCACATTGGTGAAGTGAGCGCGTGTTACCTTACAAGATGGATTACTTTTGACTGTATGTGCTCTTGATGAAATAAGAGTAAAGAAAGGAGAGAGAGTTACTCATGGACAAGAGCGTTCAGAAAAAGGGACATACGTTGGATTTATGCCCGACGTAACACCAAACAACAACTGCGCGCCTCTGTACAAACTGTTAAGGAGGACATTTGAGCGGTCCAACCAAGTAGGTGTCAGAGCTTGCTCTTACGACGGCTGCAGCACTCACGTCGTTCACTGTGGGGCCACGAAGGTGGAGCAATCTCTGAGCATGCGGATCGCACTACTTGGACAAGGAGGGACATCTACGGGGGGTTGGTTGAAGGTGTGCCGTCAAGGGCTGCTAATTTGTCACAGATTCGCTACAGAACAACTACCACATGCTCAGTTTGCATAGGATAATTAGCTCGAAACGGTAGCGTCAACAAACGCGTTCCTTTGAAATTCGGAACAGGAAATTTGAAAAGCGAAAAACAAAATAATTAAAAAAGAAACTATATGAACAAATCCTTTGCCATTTTCCCATAGCTCCTGAGTTGGCCCCCAAGTACTAGTGGCGTTTTTGTTACACAAATTTACTGAGGAACTGTATGGAAACCGAGAACTGTTTCCAACGTATTCTAAGCTATTCGATAGAAAATTTTCCGCTCTACAAGATAGTGTGAGTGCCTTCTCACTACTTTTTGATTTCTGCCAATTTTTATTTTATTGAAATAGTATGTCGGGTCGACACAAAATGAAGTTCTTGACAAGAACTTTTTGCACTTTATCTCAGCTCAAAAGTGGAGGAGAAGCTCAAAACCTGTGAGATATATGACCAAGGAAAGGTGATTCTCATCTGAGCTCAAATTCGGTTCAAGCGGTCAAGGGACGAGGATTCGGACCTAGTAAATATGGATCGCATGGGGGCCTCTTTAGGAGCGACTGCCTGCAGCCCATTAACTTGAGAACGTCTAACATCAACAGAAGGTGATGATTGGTTCAGATAAGGAAACGTTTCATGAACTCTAACGATTCCCCATCATTGGTATGAATCTCCATGAATAAGGTAATACAGTAAGCTCCCAGTTCGACTCAGTAGGGCATTAGGTTCGACGCCCGTCCATGAGGCCGAAATGAAAATCTTAGAATAACCTAAGCCTTTGTAAACATTCCTGATAGACATGGCATTTTGACCATATGCTTAGCTACTGGGCCGGTGCGGTTTTAGCTTTTAATTAGAATTAGAGGTGAAGAAAGAGAGACTGTCGAAAATGCTCAATCTCGTCGACCTGGAACTTCTCTTTCCTTCAATATTTGAGATTTGATTTATTTAAGATCCTGAATATTTGTGGAAAGAGAAACTTGAAGAAAACTAAGAAGACTATCGTATAGGGCAAGGAATTCTCTGCAAAACGGTATGAAACTCAATGGCAAAACTTTTCATCTTTAGCGCGATATTTCGAGTGAGAAAAAACGCCATCACTTATGGGCCAACCCAATACAATAGCTTGCTGTCAATTAAGTCTACTATTTTAATAACTGACATATTTCCTGCTGAAATTGAATATTGGAATATGTGGCAAAATGAATTGCAGAAACATGTACTCTATGCACTTCACACGACGAATTTTTCTATTAAATTCTGATTTGCCCGGAAATTCCAAAAAAACAAAACTGAAGACTCCAAATAGAACGCGCGGTTTTACGTACGATGTTTACAAATGAAATTCTTGAACTGAAATGTACTATACTATAACATCAGGGCATATCATCGCTAGGGATTCTAAAACACGGGATCATATTTGGTCGCTGGGGGGAGGTGGGGGTCGTATGTGCTTGGTCTGAGAATTTTTCTTAATAGTTGGTTTTTCTTGTTTCACGGAAGCTATAAGGGAGGAGTTCGCGTATTTGATCGTTGTTGGGAGAGGGGAGGGGGTCGTTTGCTTTCTGGAAGAAATTTGCGGCGTTGGGAAAAAAATTTTCCCGGTTGTTGACTTTTCGCGCCTTTTCCTGTCACCTCCGCACTCCCCCCCGCCACCGCTTGACAGCTCCTGTCAGAGAAGGGAACTAGGGGGGGGTCGTATCAAGCTGGAGGGAGCTAATGGGTGGGAGGTCGTACTCCACCAACATCCGCGACTAATGATGTACCCTATGCTATATTATACTGAATTAATATTGAATTACAAGGAAGATTTAACGATTCACACGTCATAAATAGTCCTCTTTGGTCTACCTCGAGTGCAGACAAGAAAAAGGTGGACTCACGGTCCGATAGCGCTATATTAGTCCTTACGCTCACTAAGAGATGAGAGAAGCAGGAACTTCTGACCGCGAGCCGATGGGGGTGGCAGGAAGATCGAAAAATTACTGCATGCGACTTATTAGCGGGTAAAGCGTGGACTAAAAAACACAAATTTGAAAAATAATCAATCGCTAGACAAACAAATTAATGTCATGAATTGGAGCGTCGACGCCGGCCTAGCATGGAATGAATTTCGCAGATGCAGCATTTCTGTTAAACTGCTGTAAAGTTAGTAGCGATAACGCAATAATCAGGTTGGCACGAATGTTCTCCCACGAAGAAGAATTAAAATTTCCCCCCTCCCCCCCCCCCAAAAAAAAAATGCATCGAGGATTTCCACCGAAGAAGCCACAATAATCTTTTGCCACTATCTGGATGAACCAATGTTGCCTTTTGTTCAGAATCAAGGAAGTGGAGTTGAAAAAAATTTCCCGATTGCCATTTTTAGGTCAATGTAAATTTTGAACAGTATTTGCCGCAGAGTCATTTTCCACCATCCAATCAAAATGGCAAGCTGAAGTTCCCCATTCTCCACCAAAGGACTTGGCAGTTGCAGTTCATATGAATGTTACTTCAGTTCATAGCAATGCCCGAGCCCGAGTATGTGACAAGAGAATCGTAATTCGCCGCTTAGTGGGCGTCGCGTGCGACTTCGCGCCCTCTAATGACAACGATTCTAGGTCGTATTAGCCGAGAATAGACAACGTATGATTAAAAATAGCAATAAATATCTACGACATCCTGGTAGACATGAAATCTGGTGGTACCAGTCGGATGGGCCATGCAAATTAAGTAGACGTCGCCCCAAAGGCCGCATGCGACAAAGCGGCAGATTACGATTCTCTTGTCCGTCTCCCCCCGAGCCCACGCGGCAAGCCTTGCTCGAAAGGAAGTTGCCGGACGTGGTTGGGGGTTCTACTGCGCCCTTCTTATTATCTTTACTTGACCCCATCCGACCCCTACATTTGTTTCGTGCACTGAAAATGCACCTAGAAGAGGATAGGCACTGAATTCGCACCTACAAGAAGAATAATGCGATTACAAGTGCTGGAAAAGGGACTTAGCCCTTGTTTGACACGTAGTCGCCAGAATTCTAAACTTCTCCAATTGAGTATCCACTGGACCATAATAGATTACGATAGTTACTGCTTGGTCGATCGATATCTATGAAAAATGAAGATACAACCTGTGAGAAATGAGAAATTCGATTCAAACTGAACCAACTAGTAGACACCCTATTATGGAGGACATCATACACATCAGGAAAACAAACGAAATAAGTCGTATGTTATTATAATCAGGTGATTATTAGGAATATTGTAATAATGCTGAATCAAGTGCGGTCTCGTTCGCTGTGTATGCTGGGGCGTGTCAGAGAGGATGGGTTTAGCGCGCGCCAATCTGTTTTTAATCTTTTGGCAAGCCATAAGACTGTATCTTTTTGTTCCTATTAGTCGGTTTCCATCGGTTGTTATCGCTTACCCCTTCAACAAGTGATGAAGAACAGGTTGGTGGCGCGCCAAACTCATCCTCTCTGACACGCCCCATCATCCGCATAGAAAAATACTGTAAATGTCAAGCTACACGGCAATATTTAAGTGAAAATAGGAAATTTTGGCACAGAGCAGTTCCACATAACGATCAGAATCCTGATAATTTTACTATTTACAATTTTACTAACTGCAATATTACCCTCTTTTCCGGCGCACAAAGCGCACTCAATAGCATGGACGCAGAGACGCCCACAACAGCGACCAAAAGATTACAAACATAACAAGTGTTTTTTTTGCCTTTTTATATATTTTGATCTTTATATTGAACTAACACATAATAACAAAAATTAAAAAATAATCGATCTTTAATCATCTCCTTTTCACC
>MU946299.1:0-16501 GCA_036418165.1 Cooperia oncophora
TATAGGGTCTTTGGCATCTTGGTTAGGCAGCGTTCAGACTTGTCGCGATGCGCCGCGATGCAATGCACCGATGCGCTGCGATGCAACTACCGCGATGCAACTGTGCTACTGCAACTGTGTCGCGCTTCAATTGTATCTGACCCCCCGATGCTTTGACACCTGATCACGAATACAGCACTCGTTTTCGGCGCTGGCTCCAATTGGCGCCAGTCTGGCGTCGCTACTTTTCTCACCAAATCCGGTTTTCATTTGCATATTAAGGTTATTTGATGTCGAGGTAACGAATACTGGATTAGTTTTCAGCCCTGATGCCATTTGACGTCATCGGGCGCTGATTTGGCGCCACACCCTTTTTTTATATCGATAAAACTTACATGATGGGGTTTCTTGATGCCCTGATCACGAATATGACATTTATTTTTCGACGCCAGCGCCATTTAGCGCTTTCTAAGGCTGAGCCTGGGAGAAAGAGTGATTTCCTTCGGTCAGGCTCAGCCTTAGCAGAGCGCAGATGATCGCAGCGTCTTCCATCAGCGCCAGCGCCAAAAATGAATGTGATATTTGTAACCAAGATGTCAAAGAACCTATGTATACAAGTTTTCAGCGGATTTGGTGATCTAGGGTACCGCGGCGCCGGCACCTGTGGCGCAAGCGCCAGGCAGTTTCAGGCCAAGTAAATGTGATATTCGTGTTCAGGAGGTCCAATTACCCATAGAACCCAACTTTCAGCCAAATCTGCCCCGTCGAAAAAAGTCTGATCAAGATCCAGCCTGTTTCCAGAAACTTGGGATAGTAATAGTTGAACAGTACCTTAAAATTGAAGTGCAGCGCTGAAATTAAAGTGCGACAGTTGCATCGCTGCAGTTGCATCGCGGCGCACCGATGCATTACATCGCGGCGCATCGCGACAAGTCTGAACGCTGCCTTATTATGCTCTCTTCCCGATGAGTAGTAAAGGAGCACCTTATAAACTATACATACTAAAAGTTACAGCTAGAACAGGGCCCAGTAAGAGGGTGAAATCGCCCTTTTTTGTCGATCTTTGCACTCATCTGTTGGCTTTCCCGTAAACGCATACCAAGAACGAGACCCATTTTTAAGATCTTTATATGGACCCCTACAGCGTGCAACAAGCATTCTAAAAAGCCCGCCACGACCTGAATGACCTCCCTTGTCAGTATCTGGGTAGCGAAGAAACGTATTTGCATTGGGGAGATTTGTCGAGCGCCCTTCCAGAACTTTCCCGTTCGTTAATTGCTCTCGGTTATCTGGTGTGTAGCTTTCTCAGCGAGTGCGGGAATTTTTCAGGAGAAGAATTCCCTCCTACAGTAGGAAGTTCGGGCATAAGGTCGCTTTGAACTTGCGCAGCTCAACGGTGCATGGCCTGATAACTACAATTTGACTAAACTCGATGCAACTTGATCATATTCGAAGAAACGTTATGCCCGAAGTTCATCTGGTGTGTGAGTATGCCTCTTCTATATACCTCCCTAACTTCAGGGTCTACTGAGCATGAGGCATTGTTCACAGTCTGCGGTCCAGCGTTTCTCTGGAACGCGGCGGTTCGGCGAAAAGCTTTCGATACGTATCGACTGGCGGTTGGGCGAAGAGTCTGGCGGTTGGGCGAAAGGGTTTTGATACGAATCGACGGGCGTTTCGCCAAACCGCGACGTTTTTCGCCTTCGACGAAACGCTAGCTCGATCGCCGTGGCGTTTTTCGCCAGCGAAATCGATACACATCTTTTCGCCCAACCGCCGAACCGCGGCGGTTCGGCGAAACTAGCGGTTGGCTCCGATCAATGACTTTTTTGCTTTTCTCCCAACCGCCGTTTCGTCAGGGTCGCAGGCTGTGAACAAGCCTAAGAGACTGAAATTTGGGTGTGGTTGGCTACAGCTTGTCCTGAAGAGTCCAATCTTTTTGTCTTTTTTTACGGCGCTAAGTTCGAAAAGAGCTCAGGATTGTTGATTTTTGACTGTTGATTCAATTCTGGCGACCCCAGAAGGACTATTGCATATCTCCTCGTGTTTCCCGGTGTTCTACTTTTTGTATTCCTCTTGAGCGTAGTCATTTGTTTCAAATGGCTCCTTTTTGATGTTTTTTTCCATAACTTCATGGGATTTCAGCGTTCACAGCAATCCATTTAATAGGAAGTTGAGTTTTTTAAAAGCCGTTGGCACGATAATTCCTTAAGACGAGTATGATTAATATGCCTGGCAGGACGGAACTCCGCGCCCCTGACCAGGCGTTGCGTGGCGTCTTTTTCAAGGGAGGCGACCTCATGCATGAGGCCCCATCAAGCTGCAACATACCGACCCGACGCCCATCGACGCCACGCACGGTTGTCGACTTTATATTCATTTGGCAACTTCAAAGCTGGGTTATTGAAGTGTGTAATACAACAATGGAATCCAAAGTCAACCTACCGCAAGAGCGGTTGTTAAGGCTAATAGAACTCCCGAACATCAAAAATAACTGCAGTATGGAACCATCAGCACCGTGAGCTACCAGACAATCTATTGAACTCGACCTTTCGATCTGAGCTTATATTTCTATCGTACCTATGAAACTACTACGAAAAGTCTGTGTAAACGATAAACCACAGGAAATGTATTCTGCGAATAAGAAAACGTAGAACTTAAGCGAAATGCAACTCAGAGATTATGACACACAAGAAACTGATCACTTTGTGACGATACACTTATCCAAAAGTATTTGTAGGCTCACTTCGGGTTGCCTACTGATCTCGTTTGCCATATACTGAGTATTCACTTGTATAATAAGGAAATATCATGCATGTTGCCTGTTCGTCTGTTTCTTTCATTGCTAGTTTGCAACAGTGATACCTTCAATGAGACTCGTGCAGCATGGGAAATCAAAGAAATTTAATCTTCCTTGTCTTCAAATTCCTGTTCTGAGTTTTTTCTACTGTCAAATGTGCTGTCTTCATGAACAAACAAAGACTAAACAAAGAACCTTGAATGCTCGAGTCGAGGCCAACTACAAGTAGGAAAATTGTTTCCGAGCGCAAAAACTCTATGAAACGTTGAAGGTTGAAACATTTTTAGGCACTGAGAAAAATAAAGGAACGATCCTTGGCGTCGATCAGCTCCGCATTCAACCTCTAACTGTAATAGTAGAAGCGTTTGGAATCTGTGCAGTTTCACGAATTGGATACGCTGTCTGCTCAGTTCCATGCATCCATTCCTGTGAATGTTGTAATGCCAAGCAGCTGATCCCTAAGTCACGTTATCGGAGGTCTGGACGAAGAACGTTATAATCTGCGTGTCACGCAAGAAACCGTTGCTCTCCGTCGAACATTCTAACTAAATCATGGTTCTCCTTCCGAACGTTCCCAGCAACTAGACGCTCGTTTTTTACGGCTTTGAGAAGCATCTTTTGCGATCCCCTCTCCACTGCGAAGGCTACATTAGTGGACCCAACATCCGTCGACCGTACACACGAGAAAAGAAAATGAGAAGCAGTCATTCCGTCAACTATACAAATCAGTCAAAAGGCCGGAGCTAGTGGCGCGTGAGATGGAATGCGATTCTTCTCTTTACTAAGCATGCACGACCGCATGATGGACGTATAGTGTAGTTCGTTGCGGACGGTTGGGCGTGTCAGTGCGGCTGCGTTGGCGCGGTGCCAAACTCGTTCTACACCAGTTGTTGAAGCGGGCAAGTGACAATACTGTATCATATCCTTCGTATTACTCGTTTTCTACCACTTTTTGCATGCGCTCTTCAACAAGAAGGCAGAGAACGGCTTTGATAGGGTGACACACTCATACTGGCTGACACGCCCAACCGTCCGCAGAGAACTAGAACGTATATCATGGTAGCGACGAAGAAAGTAACTCACTAGAATCGTCGGGCATTAGATTCACTCCGATCTGGAACAATTAACCATCACACATAAACCATCTTTATCAAATATCAAAGGAAAGTAGGAATATAATTACACTACTCCCAAAGAGTAGCTGGGGTTTAACTGTAATGATTTTCAAAAGTAACTACTGATATCTCGAAGTCCTGGAGTGGAAGTCCCGCACTTATACCCTGAACATCCCTTTATGTCGAGTAAATGTGACCGGTTCCAGAAACGACATGAAAGTTACGACATCAAAATCGTCACCAATTGCGCATATCTGAAAACATTTGTCGAAAATTAATTAGGGGCCAAAGTCGCGGTGTAGGCTGAGCGAATTGGGACCAAGGGGAAAACACATATCACAGTAATTGTCCAGAAAAGTTGAGTGTGAAAAGCCTCGCCCCTGAAAGCGCGAGTTTCATATTCAGAGAAAAAACATGGAATGATCCCAAACAAATGTCTGCTGAACTCAGAAATTGAGCACGAAAAATGCATATGTATGTACAGGATCAATGGAGATCGTCTTATTCTTGTGTGAGGACCCTCTCTTCACCCGTCTTTCCGTCCGTTATAGTGATTTTCGGTGGCGGTATCATTGGTGGTGGTATAGAGATATCCTGAAAATGAGAATTCCTACCGGTATACGTAGAAACGCAAACATTAGCTTGAATGAGTCATACCACTGCATGTCTTTCTCTCCACCATTGAATTAAACAAGCACTCATCAAAATGATGAAAATAACGGCGATTAGGAGTATGGGAAGAATGTGCTCGATGCGAGCCGACGGTAAGGAGATGAAGTCATGCCAGAAGCCCATCTGAAATTAAGAAGGTAAAGGCATGTTTTCCTGCTGCTATGCGCCAACATCAACGGTTCATAACTCAGAGAAGAAGATAAGGTAAAATGCCACAAGGTAATCATTCATCATACACTGCCTGATAAGAAGTGATAAGGGACATTTGAAAGGGAAGGGCCACGAAGTTTATAACACGCGCCATAGCAACAGCTGGCGTTGCTTTCCAGAGGTTTCTTCAAGGGTTGGGATGGGAACATTGAATGGTGGAAAGTATTATAGAGTGGTAGGAGATAAAAGGCATTAGAGGGGCCTTCCGAAAAAATTACGCGTGTCGCAGCAACAGTGGAAACGTGGTCCCAGGAAATGATATAAGTAGTGGAACGGAAACAACGATGACGGGAGACATTCAGTGCAATGACCAATAACGGCTCACAGGAATCGTTTTCCGTTTTGCTTCTTTGCTCCTTACGACTAAACCCCACACTGTTCTTCTTTGCTATTCCTCATGTCAGACAACATCTGGTGCAGGTATACCAAGAAAGATTGTGATCCACAGAGGCGAGGAAGTGTAGGTAATAGTGAGCCGAGGGGGAGAGAAGGAGCTCCAGGGAGGGTGAATCAGTTTATGCAAGAGTTGAGTTGATTGAGACTGGCAGCCTTTCCTAGTTTTACATGAGCCTGTGGGAGTCTACATAGTGCCCCTTCCATGTCGAATTTCGCCAGACATTTGGTCAACCACACCTTGGACATTGCCATGAAGGTGAAACATGGAGTATAAGAACGGTGTAAAGTTTGAGTGTGATACACTACATAGATGTCACGGTGAGGCGCGCTAGTTTCACTAGCTCATTAACTCGGAATATTGCAGAACTTCCACGTTCGATCAACTTGGATGATGATGGTTCAGTGGTGGACTGCAGTTCTGCGCGTCGCTAAGGTGTATCTAAATCTATAGGTTGGCACATCAAGTATTTCCGTTTTTTTCACCAGAATTTCGTTCCAAGTTTGAGATGTTTTGCTGAGCAGTTTGATCATCATCTGATTGGCAAACTTCACGTGTTTAGAATCATTCAATACGGCTTCCGGGTTGAGGGAATACTTTTGTGGAATTTTTAGTGCGTTGGGGAAGTTGAAAGGCCGACCCCAGTCCGGCACTTAAAATTATGGCACCTCGACAACTGCCTCTATTTACGTATAGTTCGCAAGTGCTAAAAATCTTGCTTAAGGCTGCTCCATACCACTTTACGGAAACAAGGGCGGAGCTAGAAGTTCCAGCAACGGAACCTGCCACGACGGACGCTTTGGAACGAATTTTCCAAAAGATTTATGACTTACCAACCTTCACACCCCCGCCCGATACGTTGTTCGCCGGTGTCCCTAGCTCCAGAGATCCTTCGCTTCTGCTGGGCCGGCGTGGGCTCCTTTTCGGCCATCCGGTGCCCCTTCGGTCGGTATCGCCTGTCGCGGGGGCTCTGGCGTCTCCTGTATCCCCAACCTTGCTCCCATACATCTTTGGCATAATCATATTCGAATTTCTCCATGATTATCTTTGGAATTTCTTTGATAGCCACAATTTGCGGTGCCTCTATAACAGTTGCCTCTGTTAGAAACTCTTTTCTCAGAGGCCCGCACCCGTCCGCAGCCAACCCTGCCCGACGCCCCCCTCTGCCGCACGGGCCCGGTGTGTTTCGCCTCCTTCTGCGATCTCTCCCTGCGCGCATCCCCGCGAGTAACTCCGCGGCTTCGTTTGCCTTTCCGTTCAAGCTACAGACGTCGGCACATTACGCGACGCGGAACGTCGTCTGACGAGCTAGCGGTCCCCCTTCTCCCCGACATGAATTTCCTACTAGTCTAAATTTGAAGGTTTTTGCTCAATGTGCTTTCTGACTATTTTCTGATCACCCATTTCCGCGTGCTCTATCAACCCACTTGTCTGGTTTTGCACGTATTTGAAACATCCGTCTCTGATGTAACCTGTCGTCTTTTGAGCGCTGGACTTAGTATTGGAATTTCAACGGTCGAGATAAGCAATCAGCACTTCAGACATCTTCCTCCGTTTTTCGCCATCAGCAGAGGGCGATGCCCAGTCCACTTCTTGAAGCCGTGCTAAACCCAATTTTGACGCTTTTTGCGCACGAGATTCGAGAAATCTCTCCGTAATTTCGCGTACTTTCCGGCAGCCAGCATCGTCAGCAGCCTCTACGAACTACCTCTGTTGGAATGCGAAAAGGAGAAGAAAAGTCTACAGTCGCTGATGCCTATCACACCCTGACATTCCCACTACCTCCATCCACGAGCCTGAAAAACAGAGAACGGATCAACCCGGATTTTCCAACAACTCAACTGCGAACGCATATTGTTACTTAGGCTAGCAGTGAAATTGGGCCTATCAGAACGATATAGCAAACACATTACGTGAAACTTTCAACATGAATTAGCATACAAATTCGTGAGTGAAGCAGCAAAGCTCTCCACAGCGACCTTCGCGTTCATTTAATGTTAAACCTGAGCTTTGACAGTGAAGACAAAACACCTCTTGGAGAAAAAGATTTCTACAAGGCTTCAGGTTTAGATGGACGAAGATTTCGCTATCGAACGCATTCAAAGATATCAGTCCGAAACATTCAAATGCATTAGCATAAAATTATCAGGTCGGAGCTGTCCAAATATATGCGGCGCAGGTGCGGTTGGTACTTTCAAGAATTCTTGGGAATTCCGTTCCAAAGCCGTGGCCTACGTGTGAGATTCCCTGGGCCTGGAACTTAGCTCGACCTTTTCCCACCTGTATGGCAGCCAGCTCTTAATGGGCCGATTAGCCACCTTCGAAATCTATTACGTAAATAGAGCAGTTGTCGAAGCGGACCTTATCTCGCGTCGAAGTCGCCTATTTTCTGACCGACTCCTTCGCTTCAACTTCAACGACTAAAAAGACTCCAACAAAATTATATCTTCACTCAACTCAGAGCCCAGTTTTTGCACTATCGTGAAAGACTACCGTGAGCGCCCTTGAGCTGTAAGATACGTTGTAAGAGAGGAGTATACAACCAATAAATAGCATAAGCCACAAAATAAATAAGACATTGAACGAAATTTTCCGGTTGTAAATAAAGAAACCGAAAGTACTTATGTCCAAGGCCCAATACCACAGTTACCAAGAATCAATCCAAGCAGAAAGGGAGTGTCGACTTTTTAGGTTTTGGATGTCCTGTACCAAAACCACAGCACAGTACAAAAAGTACATCCGTTATAAGTTTGAGTTCACTAGTTTTTAGTTCATTACAGTTCACCCATCTACAATGAACATTACATTTTTCAGCATTAGATGCATGGGGCTCGATGTAGTTCTGGCACCCATTGCTCAAGAGTAGTTAGCAATGTGCTACTATTCTTGAGCGATGTTTGTCGTGAAAAATCGGTCGGAATAAATGACGATGAAAGCGAGTTTTCTGCGTTGAAAACCTCGCGAGCCTTGTCGTATCTACCACGATATTGGGACGGAAGCCATTTTTGGACGAGTTTCTGATTGGCATCGTATCAGCAAGCGCTTTGATAGACTGATAGACTGCATCAATATATCCATTTGGCAAAGCTTCGTAACACTTCGAACATTAAACGATGTCCAGCGTCGATGTGACTGTACAGCCATTTGTAGTAGGGCGATTGCGGTGGGCCGTCCGTGAGGTCGGCCAGCCTGCGCTCCTTCGCTAGGCGCTGTGGCGGTGCCCTCCATTGAAAAAATGATACAATATTCTTTCGCGCTAGGCGACCACACCTCGTCGGTTTGTGGAGAGAAATCACGACAAGGGGGGTGGGGCGGTGTGACACCAGAGGGGCGTGACGGTTGGCAAAAAACCTCCGATGCTACACCCCAGTGCCAAAAACGTGTCCTTTAGTGCATATACAGGATGCATCTATATAAAATTTCCCTCTGCTAAATCCGGGAAGACGTTTGCGTGACAGCGGTCAGACGTCAACAGGACCAGGAGACGTCCCACAAATCTACAAGCATAAAAAGAAACGGCATACCTACTTGTAAGCACTCTCGCGCTGCGTGCTCCAGGAAAGATTGTCACTTTCGTCTATCCAATGGACTTTCCTCCTTCATGTTGCGAACACTGGCAGCGGCAAGAAGACACACCACTGAGCAGTAGTTTCTGAGCGAAAACGTCTGATCTGGGATAGGCGCTGTAACCACTGCGAGTTGATAGATTAACTCCTCATCAGCACAAGCTCGCCACTGTTCCGTGTAGTCGGCCGCGTGGAGCCGCTAGGCTGTAGTTAGAAGATCGGGGTACCATGTGTACTAGAACTCAGAAATCTTTTCGCAAGAAAGTTTACTTGCTATTCGTGGAAACAGGTTCTTTCAGCGGCCACGGTCTCTCTCATGAGTGCTACTGTTGTTTATCGGTCACGTCATTCTTTACTTTTTGCACTCCTGGATCGTCATCTTTTCGCGTCTCTCACCAACTCCATCCGCAACCGTGTCGGTAACCGTGCCAGAAGGTTCCACTGTCGCCCAAAATGTGCCACAGGATACAGCGCTGCTTTCGTTCCTTTTCCGTCGCTTGGTTCGCGCGCGTGCTGCAGCGCACGCAGATCGCAATGCCGTCGCCAAGAATGAAAGTCGAGACGGCATGTTCCGTTGCTCTGGGCTTCCATAAACTCGGAGGAAGCCTCCCTCTGCACAGTAGACACCGAAACAAGTTCTATGCCGCACAAGCCGGTCCAATAATGGCACGATATGAACATGCAGAATAGGAACTCCGACACATAATCAGAAGGCAGGACAGCGCAATGAAAATGCCCTTCCAGCATTGCTTATCTTCATACAAGAATCAAATTAATGTTAATAAATGCCGCGCCCTATTCACCGCGAGTCAAGCTCGATGCCCTGGAATAACGAGCAACACATTGGCTGCGCGCGAATTTTTGGTGTGGAAATGGAGGCGGGGGAAGTGAGATAGGCGGTGAGACCCTGAGCCACTCACTCACGGCTTTTTGTGAACACGGCACTTCAGGACACCTTCCCGACGATAAACGATGCTGTCTCGAAATAACTCCCCTCGCCTTTCGAACTGCTACGACGCCTTTACGGAGAACGTACCACATTGCGTCCTCAAAAGGGCGTGAGATAAAAAGTTTTTGGAGGAAGGACACGCTGCAGCCCGTTGCAAAAGTGGGCAATCATCATACTTGTTAGCGTGTTTCGAGGGAGAAAACGGCTCACAAAGGCTTGCCTATTCCTACAAAGTCCCGACGCAGGCACGTTTCGCACGGCCCGTCTGTCTCGCGCACCTTTGCGTGTCACTAGATTTTCTCTAGACCCACTCTGATCTTTCTAGGCTTACACCAGGGATCCTGCATCTGTCTACCCACTCTTCCATCACCCGAGTATAAGCGATCAATTGAAGCCAGCGGAAGGATAGGATTATTTTGCCTATCTATGAGCCAGGCCTGAGGATACTAATTTCCTGCCTATCATGAGGCCAGGAGGACACTTCCAATTTTTCGCTATCCCATGAGCAGGCCGAGGATCAAGAATTTTTTGCCTATGATCTTTTATTGCACGGGACGAAAGCGGTACCGCTCCGGCGCCGCCGTCCCACACCTCGTGATTGCTCTCCGCGTCCCTGGATGCACACCTCCCGAAGTGCTGCACATCCTCCGCTGGTTCTTAGGTGTACGCAAAGCGACACCCAATGGATTTATCTCATCCATTCCTGATTTACTCCAAATTGCGATCAATCCAGGAAAGTCCCTCACACACTCATCCAGTCGAAGGTCGCACGCAGTCCGACGTAGTCGTCTCTCTTCGACTGCTGAATGAGTCGTGCTTCAGGGTTTTCGAGAGTTTTTCGCTTCTTGTTCTACTGGGAGCCGCTTATGGGCCACTAGTTCATGACCGAGCAAAAACTGTCGTAACATTTGATTGCGGGAATTGTCTTCCGGATCATTCACGATTGGACAGTAAGGAAGAACGCTTCCTCAGACTAGATTGGACATATTGCTGCGAGTGAGCATCGAGAGAGACAATCATCTTCCTTTGCCAATTTCGATACTTATGGCCAAAGAGTTTCTGCAGTCTCCATGAATAACCATGCGATGAGAGCCAAAAAGAGCCCAAAACTTGCCAAATTGGGCCGCCAACAATACGCAAAAGGTTCATCGCCGGTATGTAAGTGTCAGAGGGATGCCAGAAGCGTTATGTAGCCAATTTATAGAGGACGGTTCCTCCGGCCCGAGGCAGGAATTAGGGAATGGGCCCAGGTGTGTTATTCTCTTCAGAGTCCGGGCTTCTTATCTGATTATATCTCGATTATTATTGCTGGTCTGTTTTCTAATGTTTTTTTCGTTAGTGTGTATATGTTGATCTGTGTAATGAGTATTATGTGGGTTGATTATACTGATGCCATTTTCTATTCACTGTTTAAATCTCACTTCTCTGTCTTATTACTATCTTTCCCTTAATTATCCTAATTATATTATTTCTCTTTTTTTTTTATACTCTACACGCCTTCACGGAAACGTACCACACTTCGCCCTCAAAAGGGCGAGATAAAAAGTTAGAGACACAGTGTCAGCGTGCAAGTTTTGGTTGCTGTATTCTGCTATCTTACGTATTTTTACTATAGTGCGGCCTCACTTAAGCTGTCTTTATTTCCTTATCAAAGTCCGTTTTCTTCTGTCATCATTCTGTCGTGCACTGCGGTCGCTCGCTTTGCGTTCTTATGATTCGGTGTCACCATCTCTCGTGTTTATATCTCATATAATTATATATATGGGATAAGTATATTAGTCTTATACTATATGGTAAAAGTGGTTATTATTTCTATATTTAATCTTATTCATATTTATATCATTTATGGCTGTCAATCTCCAAATTGCGATCAAACAGTAAGCCTCACACACTCATCCATGTCGATTCGACCATCTATTTTATTTTGTCGTCTTCCACTCGTCTGAGTGAGGTCTGTGTTAGGGGTGTCCTCGAGAGTTTTTTCGCTTCTTTTCTACTAAGAGCCGCTTGGGCCACTATTCTATGACGAGCAAAAACTGTCGTAACATTTGATTGCGGGAATTGTCTTCGGATCATTCGACGTTGACAGTAAGGAAAACGCTTCCTAACTAGATGGACAATTCCTTAAACATAAGAGGAAATCATTTCCCTTCGCCAATTTCGATGCTTATTGGCCAAAAGTTCTGCAGTTCATGAATAACATGCATGAGATCAAAAAAGCAAAACTTGCCAAAGTGCGCACGAATACGCAAAGTTCATGGGGCGATGTAATGCAGGAGCGTTAGTAGCCAATTTAAGGAGGACGACTTCCTCGCCAGTGGCGGCAGGAGTAGAATTGTGTGGGCGGTGAGTAGATATAGTAGCGCTCAAAAGTATTCGGCCAAACGCTTTTTAGCCCATAACTTTTTCTCATCCAACTAATTCATTTCTAACTTTGATGTGTTATCACCATTATTAAAAATGAATAATAGTAGTTGCCCTCGAATATGATGCACGGGCTGCGATTTTTTTTGCGTAACGAGTAACTTCAGTGTGTACAGGGCCACCCTACTGTTCACATTTTTCGAGTTTTGTGGAGTTCCACAACAATTTTTCAGGTGCCAAAACTGCCTTCTGCTCCTTGCAGTGACTTGGAAGAAGGCTGGAACCTCGGACACCGAAAAATTGCCATGAAGATGAAAAATGTCGGCATACACATGTGCCTTTCCCAAGTATTCTTAAAGTTTAGACCCACAGTGCCATCGTGGTCACAACGTTGAGAGAGTAGACGTCCGGAAGACCGCTGGAGCGTACTCGACACCTGTTCGCCAATAAAAGCATCCACCACCGCCCTGCAAGCTGATTCCGAGACCACATGCGGCAAATTAATTGGACAAATATTAGTAAGTGGATTGTGGGGAGAACACTGAGAGTGTTAGGGTTAAATAGCAGGTGTGCGACGGAGAACCCACTTTTCAGGTCAGAAAATCAAAGGGTTAAAGTAGAGGCCCTGTAGACACTGACAGAGACACTGAAGGTGGTGGCCCTGTAGACACTGAAGTTAGTTGTTACGCAGGGAAATTGCAGCCCGTGCGTCATATTGGCAGCTACTGTTATTCATTGGTAACAAGGGTAGGTATAGCATACTCATGAATTGGTTGGGTGAGAAAAACTTATGGGCAAAAAAGCGTTCAGTCGAATTTTTTAAGCGCTAGTGTACGTGGAACGAAGTGGTAGATTTTGGTAATCTCTGAAAAGTATTGAAAGCGGTGACCCCGGCAAAGTGATCGGACTGGCTCTTTTTAGAAAAAGTCAGGAGAATACCCTCTCCACGCAGAAGGGGAATCGCTGGAGAAGGCGGGCAATCCCACTGGCCCTCTTTTGAAATAGTCAAGGGGAATAAAAACTGCTCACAGGGAAGGACACTACGTTTCTGAATCGGCCATGGATCAAGAAGTACGGAACACACACAACGGTAGAGCCCGGAGAGCGGAAAAAGTGAAAGACGACAGGCAACCAGTTGACGGATGGAATGAGGAAGACACACCCGTATCGGGAGGGGCATGCCACAGTTTGGCTGGGCTTGCAACAAAAATTTCAGAAATCCATAATTCAGTCCCAGGTGAGCGCGGAAAGCAGAAAGTGGTATATGGTAGGAAAAGGGTAGTCGCATGAAATGAGAGAGACACTTTCACACCGGGCGGGCGAACTAAAAACGGGCGCTTGCCACGAAAAATTCCAGAATTCTTGAGTTGGTTTCAGAAGGGCTCGAAATAGCGGGAAATGCTGGAAACGACAGGGAATGAATAGGCAGACGAGATGAGGGAAGTACACCGTGAATGAGGCTCAAATTACGATTTCTTGATTTAGTTCTAGTTTGTGCTCGGAGAGCAGGCGCGGGGGAAGCATATGCAACTGCAGTGGAAGGTGCTTTAATCAGAGTACTGCTCCTACAAACTGGTGCACTATTACTTCTTCATTCTTTATTCTTTATTCAGTACGTTGTGTAAGGCAACGTCAAAAAATAAAACATGAAATAAAACAGGAAACAGAATACAAAACTCCAAGGAAACATGCATAAAAAAGACAAACGACAACTATGAGGCAAGCAACTGTTTAGCTAGTGACTTTCTAAATGATGCCAAAGAGCCTTGGATGGATGCGGTTTTGTTAAGGCGCAAATAAGCAAGTCCTGCTCTGACAGTGAAAAAGTTTCGTCTGAGAGTGGTTTTAGGTCTGGGAAACGACAACTTTAGCTGAGCCCCTCTAGTAATAGACGGAAGGAGGTTGTAGAAAGAAGAGCAATTGATAGCAGATTCCTTTCTAAGAAGCCTATGGAGCACACATAGATCAAAGAGGTTGCGTCGAGACTGGAGTGTTGGAAGTTTGAAGTATTCGTTCCTTACTGATGCTTTTGGAATCTTAGCATACAGAAAACCTCCGCGACGGATAAGTATTTTCCTTGTGAAATTGTTTTGAACCTTTTCAACGAGAGCAATATCCTTTTTCTTATTAGGGTAGAATATGACCGTCCCATTTTCCACTTATGGTCGAACATAAGTTTTATATGTGTGAAGAAGTACCTTGCTGTCGGTCACTAGGGCCTTGAATATATTATAGGTACGATGGAATGCCTTCTTATAAATATGTCTGTGATGTGAAGAAAAGTCAAGTTTGTCATTATAAAGAAAACCTAAGTCCTTTACTTCCTTAACCTTTGTGATCTCCACATCATCAATGAAGTAAGTGGTAGATGACTCGTCTCCGGAAGAAGGGGCCAAGTGCATGGTTGACAAAGTTTTCGCGCGCCGAAAGCGGGATTTGACAATCAGTGGACCTATCACAAGAATGCTGAGTTATGGGCAAAAGTCGGACCACGGACGGGATTCGAACCCGCATCTTCTGCTTACCGGGCGCAGTTGCGTTCCCTTTACGCTACCGAGGCCACTTTTGACCACTCAGCTCAATGGCTATTTGTGCCATAGCCTTACAGCACTCACACGTTCAACGTGATGAGCCGGTTAGCCGATATCGGCAGTGAACCGCAAGGCTGAAGGCTTTTTACAAGTTTCAAGCTGTTATTGTTTGATAACTGCTGTTTAACGCCGCAGTACGCGATACGAAAGCTATGACAAGAATGCTGAGTTATGGGCAAAAGTCAGTGGACCATTTAACAAGCATTTCTATAGTAGCTTGGAGGGCGTGTGCATCCTGTAAGGAGTTTAAACTTAAGATCATCTGCGTACTGCTTGGACACAACTTCATTTTCTTCTACCTAGACCCGGCTTCGTTCTAATAATCGAAAGGTTTGGCGTACCTACGCTGAACAACTGGAAGCAGCCCAACAGCAGGTAAATACTGCAGCTTCAACCGTAAATACATCAATCCCTTTATCAACAATCTACAAGACAGGTGCTATATAGAAAATTTAGAGAACTGACTACTGGGGGTATCCGATGTGTGCACAAAAGGCCCACATGGTTTACGGTTGCTAGAGGTTCGCGTTGCGCGTTTGCTACTTGAGGACCACAACTCGCATTTCTTTGGCTCCACATTTTACGAACATGAAATTATTGATTCTGAGGAGGGAGAATAGACACGCGGTAGATAAAGAAATACGTGACATTGCGCGATGCGAGCCTTGTGGTAATTGGAAAAGAAGAAAATGGAAAAACTGAACGCGAAAAGCTAGAAGCTGAACGAAAGAATCCGAAAAACAGACTCTCAATCGATTGAACTTACGAAAAATGTGAGACATTGGCAAATGACAGTGTCATCTCCACGAAATTAAACGCTTTCCTTCCACGCAATTACGAAAGAAAAAAGAGGTCGTTACAGCTCGAATCTGGTTTTCATATGATTCGATTAACGAAAGAAAAACCACAGTTTATGGAGATAGAATTTTATGCGATCATACATGCATGCATAGTTGAATGCACTCTTTTTGATGATGTCCCATAAACAGATGGTTTTCTATCGATTGATGGCGATTTCAGTGAAAGTCAGTCAAAATTTTTATGTCATAGTTTTAATATGCATGGCCTGCACTTATCGATAATCATCGAGAATACGCCATGCATTCAAAGTTCGCCTTTAGTTGCGGGCAAATTTAAAGGCAGTGAGCACGATTGCTAGAGGCGGGCGGTTTTGTCGGGGTCATCAGGAGAAGTTCTACGAGAGGTGTTTGACCCTAGCCCCCTGACCTTAGCCATCCGTCCCACCAATGACGTTAGCAACGACCGCCCGCCCCCCGCAGTCGCGCCCCTGCAAAAAGAGCTAGACGTGGATGAGCCGCGCCGGGGTCCAGTGGATGTTTCATCCGTGAAGCAGATTAGAGCCGAGCTTGCCGAGGGCGCGAGGACAGAGTCTAGCCTGGAGACAATGCATATGAGATCTGTACTGAACAGCGCCAGGGAAACTCACCCCCGCCCTCTTTGAACGGTCCAGAACGGAGGGGGGGGGGATGGTAGAGATACTTCCGTACAGCCTCCGGCATCAAAGTGAGAGGTTCAGCGTGCTAGCGAGCGTGAAAAAGCTTAGCAAAAGCTTTTGCGGTTACAGTCACTTTTTGGGAAAAGCCACGCAATCCGCTGCTATTCAGATCAGCAGTGGCGCTTTGAATGGTACTTGGTCTCTATGCCTTTCTTGTGGCCACTCATGTACAAGGCTATATCTCCTGAGACAGGACTGATATCAGTTCAGTGCTCCAGAGGAATGCAAGGGCAGGGAGCCCCGCTGAGGCAGGCGATCCGGGAAGTGAACCCAGAAGAGCGTGCATAGTAGACGGCACCACTTCTTTTTACTGCAACCCGCTGAACACCTGCGCCGCCTACAGCT
>MU946300.1:0-13181 GCA_036418165.1 Cooperia oncophora
ACACGCCCACCGTCCGCAGCGAACTAGAATATACACCCACCAGCGCTTTCACCGACGATTGTCTTTAATGTTCCCCTTGAGTTTACTTAAAGTATCTCGTTGTCTCAAATGAGTTAGGTGCCATCTAACCGAGCCCGGACGGAAACCTTGGTAGGATTGAACAGGAGTCGACGTACATGGCAGGCGACGCCCCCAGACAATACACCAGCTTTACCTCTAGTAGAAACTTTCATGTCAATTTGTAAATAGTCTGGTTGTTGAATCGGTATTTTAGTATGGCATCTTCTATTCGGGTGGGGGAGTGGGGAGGGAGGGGGTGGGGCAATTATTCTCACTCGATGTTTTCTCCTCGCACAGAATGGTGTAATCAAACGCTGAGGTAGGACGGTATGAATCTCCACTGCTAGGGCACGCCAACGCGTTGTGATCATTTCCTGAAAAATACGACCCCCCCCCAATTCCATCCTCAAGTACGATCCCCTCCGTTGTGATCACCACAGCGATGGCGCGCCCTGTCCACTGGTGAGCTCGACCCTACCCATTTGCGGTTCTTTTCGCGTTCGCTTTGGTTATGATACAAGGATAATGGCGGAACTCTATGTAGAAGACCATTTATTTTAAAACGTTAGGCCCATAAAAGTCCATTTCAATCTCGGGAAACCAGAGATATTGAACAATTGAGACCATGAAATAGCGAGGGCGTGACTTGTCCAGATCCATTCGATTCAACGTAAAAGTGCTGTGTTGTGTCAAGTCAGGTAGCTAGTACAAGATACTTTGCTAGATTTTGCGCGATGCCGCAGGCCGAGACTAATGATGGGGACTGATGATCCTTCTATTACCGGTGATAATTGTTCTCAGACTTCGTAACCCTATTCGGTGAAAATCAGTGGTTATGTGAGACATTAGTCCTCCTCATCACCAATACAGCGAAATGATTGTCATCTGGGACAGCATGTTCGTGGACTCCGGTCTTCTGGGCGTAGCCTGCGACCCAATCCCCAGCGGTACCCTTCCGAGTGCGCCATGAACAGGAGCTATTGCTTCAACGACAACTCATGTGGATACGACAATGTAACTCTGACATTAGCGCGCTACGTCAACCGTGTGACCTTCTCAGCTCACTCGATAGCTCACTAGGAACGCCCCTCCTGTCAGTTCGCAATAAGGTTTGGTTGCAAGTTTGTTCTATGTCCGCCTGGAATCGCAAACGGAGAAGAGGTGAGGCGCTGAGTCACTTGAAGACAAACTGTACACTCCCTCCCAAGACGGTCCTTGCAATCCTCGAAGCGAATTGGTCCGCAGCTGCAATTGCCACTTTCTGCGCTCAGAAGTGCTTGGGAAGGGTGCTGTAGGGCAATTATACCCAAAAGCATCCTTCATACCCGCCCGTGCCATCCTCAATGAAGAGCCTTGGCGTTGATGCTTCAGGTCACGCTAAAGCGCGTAGTCATCGGTAGAACACATCCAGAAGTAGCCCGTCTGGCTCTAAATGGGCACCTGGGTGGCCGTAAGGCAACGCGAGGAGTATGGTGATGGCGCCATGGTACCACCTCCCCGTTTAATGTATATTTCTGGGCAGCTAAATTGGCCGCTACTGCAGCTTTGCACGAATCTCTCCCACACCCGGCAAGGACATCCACAAAAGTGAAAGTACAGTTTGTCTTTACTTACTTGGGAAGTAGTTCAGTTCTGCCTATCTCTTCGGAGTAGACTCCAATACGCAAGTGCTAGGTGCAGTTCTCCATGGCGCAGGATTAAGATCCCCCCGTTAATTGCCACAGTTTCATCTACTCGACAAAACTGTGATTACTGCGAATCAGTATTCTGTGATTTTTTGTTAAGAAATTAATGGAACGCTGGTCATAATCGGAATGTCCGTTGTGAACGTTTTACAGACCTTGGGCGCATTTGCACTTGAAATATTAATCGCATTATCGAGAAATGGAAACGAACATTTCTCTGCCCTTTTTTAGTGCCATGTCATGACCGCCTTGAAATATGGCTCCAGTGTTGTTAATACGGTTCATTAGCGGCTGCAGGAGTAGAGGTCAAAAATCTTTCTTGGAGAAATTGCAGTCATTCCATTCATAGATTCATTCTTCCTTGCATTGTGTGAATAATCTCCAACTTCGCTATCGCTAACTCTTCATTAATTCTTTTCACGGACAAAAAGGATTTTGAGTGGGGGTTTTTCACTGAGGTTAAGCCGTTTGGACAATAGCGTTGTCTAAAAGACATTGTCTGCGATCAGGTAATCAGCGAAATGCCTCTGTGCATTTGGCATCGTTGTCCGCATCGCAGAGAATATACCACTTTCGTCACTTGAAATGGCGAGATAACGAAGCTAGAGACGCGTGAGTTTTGCAACCGGTGCAACCGCGTACTGTAACTCTATAAGACAACGGCTGAAAACGGAATCGCGCGTGTGCCTGGAGCGTGTTGCCTGGAGCGTCGTAGGATGATTTCCCATGCCGTTGCCGGCTGGCTGCACTGCGAATCCTGCTAATTGGGCTTACATACTCTTCCAAGGCGCCGGCTCCACATAAAGGGGTCTCCGTTCAGGGTGCTCTCAAACTTTTCCCCTTCTTTCTCTAATGAGAAGTTACTCATGGGTTACTGGTTCATGATTGAGCGCCTGCTACCCGTAACACTTGATCACGGGAATTATCTTTAAATCAAACTTGTATCGCCTGTCCTATTCATAGAATTCTTTGATCAGGCGCTACTAACGTCTTCCATTCATGCTCGTTGAGATTCTGAGTAGTACAATGGGTTCTCATAGCTAACACAATACCATTAATTCGGAGCTTTCATGAAGAAGGCTGACCATCGAGCTGGCGATCGTCAGGGGGTTCTCTGAACAGCCCGTGGGATCAAGTCGGGGATCCTCTAGGTAGTCATCCCAAAATCGCGTGACGTGTCCTGCCTAGTAACCTTCGACCACGGGACGCTGATGTTGACGATGTCCTGAAATCAGGACCACCTTTGCTGCCGTTGGATGCTTCTAGCGTCATCCTTTCCAGAGCGCGTTGGATAATGCTGGCCGCATGCTCGTCCACCCTGCGCAGAGCCCGTCTTTAAGGAATACCTTAAAGCAAATCTCGCGATCATTCGCCATCACACACAGTCCTTATGAGCTTTGCATATAGACGACAACGTTCTGAGTAACTCGACAGTGAAGAAAAAATAGAAAAAACATACCACTGTCCTAGATAGAACCCCATTGCGCTCCCAATTTGTGCGCGCATGCAACGAAGAAGAGGCGTTACTTCGAAATGGTGGCTCAGTCCCTCAGTTTGTTTTTTCTTCACTGCTCTTGTTTATGGCCACGCTAATTGATGTTCTAATACTGGTAGTGATGTCCACTGGTAGCATCCATACATAAATTAATGCCTTTCGTGCCCTCATTTTGCAGGCGGACATTGAAAGGTGTAAAATAAACAGGTTAGGTGCTCTTCACCAGCACACTTTTTAAAATTTTCTATTATGGCCAGACATATCCTCAAGATACAGGTATGGTGACAAGACAATGCCGTCAATTTGCGCGGCACCACTGGCGCTCGCGTGCGAACTCGCTCCCGCTGATGAGATGCTTTCCTAGTGTTGGCAAATGGGAACAGTATGCACTGCAAACAAATGTGGCAATAAATGTCTATGATGACGTACTCTACTTGGATCAGACGTTCCAGTCGACAGCTAAACGCAAATACGAAAGCGTCGCGGGCATCGCCGCGCGCGGCGAAGCGGGAAACTACAAACGTCCCTAACCGTCTCCCCGGATGCACAACACTTCGGGTCTGGGCATGGTGGCTGCAGGCCTGTTGGACCGATAGGGATGGATGTGAGACGTTTTTCACCAGCATTGACAGCGATGACATAGGGAAACAGCGTCGCGCGCCCCGTATCGCACCAAGGGGGGGGGCGGGGGGGGTTTCAGTCACTGTCGATCAAATGGTCCCTATTCCTTTAACAATCATTATATTCTGAAAACAAGATCCGGTAGTGGGTTTGAGTGATATTGTTCCAATTCATCGCAGAGGATGACTGAACAATGACCCAAGCTCAACCACGCAAGAGTCGCCTAGATACATTCCACAGACTCCGCGGATCTGAGCAAAACTCAGAGGTGAAGCGCATATGTATGCCCGTACCCGAAAATGGGGATGGCATGGCTACGTCCTCTATTAAGAATGTGGTGGTGGCGCGTGCTTCATGGGCAGATATTTTCGTTTTGAGGGCAATTCGAAAATCATGCTTTTCCAATGGGAGTAACGCCCCGCAGAAACGCATCTCACGCTGAATCAGGAAGAATGCATCATCTTCTCTCTCGATAATAAATAAATGATCGGAAAGGGGGGGATGGGGGGGGGGACGGGGAGGAGTCACAGTCGATCACACTGTCCCTACCCCTTTAACAGCCATGATTCTGAAAAGGATCTGGTAGTGGGCGGAAATGATATCGTTCCACTCCATCGCAAACGTGCGCGAGTCAGAAAAGTCAATAAATTGCACACTTCCTTTGAAGAGAAAGGAGAAGAAAAGACCATGAGAATTTTCCGAATGGTCCCTAAAGCAGACAGATTAAATGCTGCATTTTTCCAAGTATTCAATTACGAGTGCAGTGCAGCTTGTAATAGAGAAAAACAAATAAAGAATAGAACTTGAGAATGACGTAGTCTCTTTCGATATTTCTTTATTTTGAGCTATGCCGAGGTTATAACATTTCAACTCTTTGTTGCTTCTTCTGACGATTAATTAGTTTATGAACCAGTTAAGCCTTAGGCACAATTAATTATTTTCGAGTGGCGTTGACGTCCTTCATAGACGAGTAATGAGAGAACTTTTTTCTGTTCAGCATCGGAACATCTTATGGTGACAAGGAGAGAATGTCACTCAGCGCGACCACTCCTTTTACACTTCAGCTCCATCCTTTCAACTTCAGACTCCAATAAAGATCAGAACTTAACGGTCACTTACCCCCATGCTGCTAATTTCCAAGTAACTAGCATACCATCGATCGTTGAGGATTCTTTAGCCGCGCCTTTCCCAGCCCAGCATTCCCAGCGTACAGCATCGCGACATGGTGGGATGTAGGCGTACGTCCACCCCCCCATCTTCCCCAACACCTACTCACCAATTTCCACCTAAAGATTTTCCGTCGAGAGGAGACGGGTGAGGGGGGAGGGGTAATATGGCCAATGTGAAACGGGAAAATTTCAAAAACCCCATTTCTACTTTTGCCCCAAAATTTTTGTGCTGTCGAGCGGGAAGTGGACAAGCGAGTGAAAACGAAGCAGGGCACAGCATTCGATGGGGATTTTGGTCGAGCTTTTACGACCCCCCCCCCTTTTTTTTCAGGGGCTGGTACGACCCCCCACCCCCATGGCTGCCTACTCCTACGATGGGCTGACATGGCTGACTAATGAGTGTGGTTATACTGGCATCGGCGAAAAAGTTGTCGAGCGGGGGGCCGGGGGAACACATAATTCCTAGCCAGAAATACGACCCCCCTCCCAACAACGACCAAATACGACCCCCCTCCAAAACGTCCGCAAAGCGAGAAAAATCAACTATAAAAATAAATTTTTCCCAGCCCAAATACGACCCCCCCCATAGGGAATCCCCAACCAATGCTGTGCCCTGATCGAGAAGGAGGAAGGTTTAGTCACATGAAACAGGAAAAAATCGCAAGAAGTCAAACCAGGAAAAAATTCTTTCTCGCGACTTCCCAACAACGAACCAAAATACGACTCCTCGACTGTCGATGCCAGGGAAAAGTAGCAATCCCCTATATGTTCCACACAATGATGCTGTACCCTGAACATTCCGCTCATTCACCCAGAGGGGGGGGGGAACTCTGTTTCAACCAACTATTCAACAGTAACTGCGAGACACTTCATCCGTGATTAGTTTCTTGATACAGGGAACAAAGAAATTAATTTCCGTACCTGATTATATCTAGCTATTTTTCTAAAGCCTCATTGCGGCTGCTCTTCTAAGGAAAACTAGCTAGGTACTGAGCGTTGCCTGTTGACTTGGAATTTAAAAAAAAAATACAGGCAATCTGCCAATCTACTATTCAATTCAGTACAAAACAATTCAGCAGTGGTTATGGCAAAGCAGCGGCCTGGAGAAGCGTTCTGTTGAGCACTGTCCCCCTAACCCCCCCCCCCCCAAAAAAAACTCCTCCTCAAAAACTAGAAACGGCGTTGTAACAAAAACTCCCTTGTGCAGGTAGCTGTTAGGGACGAATCACCAGCAACCTTTTGTTCGGCTTCGTTTCTTCACCTGCAATGTTCAGCCGGTTAGTGGATTCCTCCCACCTCCGACATGTGTTTTGTTTAGTCATCATCCGCTAAGTAGTAGGCTGGTACACCCAGAGCGCGCATTACTCGTACGCCGCTCTAAATGACTCATGGCGCTCTAACCCTCCTAGCAATCCGAGTTCTTAGTTTTCTTCCTGACGCTTCCTCTTCCTGACGCTTCATGATTTTGGCCTATTTCGGGGCTATTTCTGCTATGTGAACTCCTTTGTTTCCACTAAATGAATTCCTTCCTATTTAGCTATTCTCATCTGCAAGGCAGTGTAGAGGTAGCCTTCACTTCGAAAAGTGCGATTCGAGAAGCGCGTTCAGGAGGGTTACCAGGCCTGATATCCTACACACCTGAAGGGCATCACTGCCTTAGTCACCAAAACAGCAGAAAACACGTTTTTAGCAGCGTCATGACTAGAAAAGGTTTATAAATGTGAAATGTATAGAACGATTCCATTCCCTAAACGTTTCAACTTTTCGCTGCTTTTGGGTTGTCGGCGATTTTTTTCCTTAATAAGGGGTACAGTTCCTTCCTCGCATCAGATAAACGGGTCCAGCATCGCAGAAAATGAAGCGCAGAGAGAGTGAGTAGCAAACCCTCAGAGTTGTATATCCTAGGTCAGTCTCCGCCCATGGGTCAAGCTCCGCCCTTCGAATTTCATCTCACAGGTTCTCTATGGCGGTGCAGAATTACCCTTATGAGAGCCACAGCGCCCTCGTTACTTCCTGTCAAGCTAAGAAAGCTGGATAATCGTAGAGACTGAGTGTCAGACTACTTGAGGAAGTAAGAACGCCTATGAGTTGCTTGAGCGCGGAGACTGTCTTGAAGTTTTGAATTTTCCAAGTTCTCTCTGGGTGACGTCAGAAGTGCTAGAGTCGTTCATTATTCTGGGAGGCTTTCAGCAAGACCTTTGAAAATGACGTGTTAGTCGAAACGTTGCCTGAAAATGAATTTCCCTCTTAACGACCTCGTGGCGGAGGATATTGATTAGTTTTCGCTTGAAGTTAAATTTGTTCTTTCAATCAAACTAACTGTTTCTAGCCGAATCAAAGATCTGTCTAAACTACTTTCCTGCATTGTTATAGGCTTCCAAATTAGGTCAGCGGTTCTCTTTTCTCAACCTCCAGCCAACAATGACCTAGATGGGTAAGCGAACAACCCCCTACTCCCTCCCCCTCTAGTTCCCATACTCCTTTTCAGGTATATCCGGACGAGAGCGAATAGGATTTCAACATCGGATCATTTGCATTCACTCCACTTCAGCCCCCTTACTTTTGTCTGGAACTGTTCCTTTAGAAATTTTTCAATTTCCTTCATCTCGCTCACTGCTTGCAGCTGCAATATTCTTTCCAGGAACTCATCCCATACATACTACAAAGAAGTTCCCGTTCTGACTAACCCGTATGTGAACGTGATCAGGTTGGGAGGGCCTTACCCGGGGGGAGGGGAGGGGGTGGGGTTCATTCCAAAATGTAGGGATGACGAAACTGCTACTCCCTGCTCTATTATCCACTTTCACCACTCAACTCATTTCCCATTAACTGCCATTGCTTGTTGACAGGCGACCCTCTGGCTATTTTGGGAGCTTCTTCGTGGTACGCCTACCCGCTAATGACTGAGGCTTTTACTTCAAGCATTTGTTCAGTTTCTCTTACATCTCTCATCGTGTGCAGCTGGGTCACCTTTCTGAGAATCCTCTTGCCGTTTCCCATTGTCTTGACCACTATGCTAATTTCGCTGATTCATCGCTCACGTGAGTTCGCTGCAAACCTGTTCATATACTCGGGCTAAGGAAGATATATCATCAGAAATTCGGCCTAAGGGCCCTTCTCGGCCAACAAAATCAAACTGGTCCACTGGCTTCACACTCGTCAGAGCTGAAGCCGTCTACCATCACCAATGAAGCACGCACATGATTCGAGGATCAAATCCAGCATTGGCCGAGCGCTCTAGGGTCGCAAAATTGGTGGCAGATCAGTGGGAAGAGGAACTCGGAATTAAGGGTATAGGGTATGCATGATTTGGCCTATACCCTTACATTCCGAGTATCATAATTAATCAGGGTATGCATGATACAATTTCGTACTATACTCAAAAATAGTAGTAGGGGAGCTATGTAGCCGGAAAAAGATGACGAAAGCCAGAAGCCTGAACGGCCAAAAACCTTGCAATTTTCTGCACAGTTCCGGTTTTTACTTTCCAACTGCTTGCTTACCGCTACCCTTTCCCCATACTCTCTACTCGCCCATCCCTGGGTGAACGCCGCGTTGGAAGCTGGCAGGACGTTACGGCAGACGTAGATCGGATACCTACACTTTCCTTAGTCGTGACGCTACGAGGGCTAGTGGACCCTGGTAGACGCTGGTGGTGCTGCCGCGGGAAGCCATGAACGCAGCCCCCAACCCCTCCCCTCGCCTACCCCACATCCGAGCGAACTAATAAAGCTACACCACGGAACAAGGGTCAACATGCAGATAGATTCACAAGTGACTAGGTCTTATGATTCTGTATGATTTGGTGACTTTGAATACTTGTATAAACCGATTAGCCTGTTTTCATCACGAAATCCGTATCACCCTTACCGCTGCTCATGCAGTAAAGGCACTCCGCGCCGCAACCGCTCACGCGTCTGCAACCATTCATTTGTTCTCGACCAAATATTGAGGGTTTATTCCAAAATCACTCGAGTAGCCTTCAAGAAAATGTGCTATTTCTTCGTAAAATTACGCTCGCTCCCTCACCCTTCTAACGTCGTAACACCTGGTGTGCCGAAACAAAGCTCTTGGCCCACTGTGGTTCCCTCCACAGGTCTCTATAACGAATTTTACGTATTCTAAGCTGAATACCGAAATAGCTCATCTGAAATGGAAAATTGGCTGTGGAGGAGCTCATTCAAAAGCGATGCAGTGTTGACGTCATTCACAGTAGGCGGAATACTGCGGCCCACCCAATACCCAATTAATAGAATTTCTAGCGATCATTTCTGGGTGCGGCGGAACATAATGGATGACGCATGGACCGCTTTTTCTGACCTCTTAAAATAGCCGGCAGATTTTCTGCAAGCAACCGCTGATAGTTCAGCGGTTAGCTGTCTCCTATCAGTCCACATCTGGTGGAAATTTCCCTCAGAGATTTGAGGGACCCTCACTTTACAGTCTGCACTGGCACCAGAGTCACGTCCTGCAACTGGAGCAAACTTTTGCAATGTGCCCCCTCAAGTGTACCGACTCCCCGCAAATCCTACCTGCATCTGTGAACTTCACGTGAGGCGGAGGGGGATGAGCTATTTGGGGTGCGATAGCGCGTTTGAAAACTGGAAAAAAAAACCTAAGAAAAGTTGAGAAACCGAAAAAATTTGTTCTTCATGGCGCAAAACATTTACCATTCCCTCGGCACCCCTGGTCCAAAAACGACACTTTTGCTAGAAATCCCCAACATACGACGGCCTTGACTAGCACCTCTGTAAGCAACCAAGTCCGTAGACACCCTAGTCGTGTTCTTTATGATGGCTATTCTAGATCTGGCGCACATACTTTATTTAGGCATTTCGGCGCGTCTATTGCTTCATTATGAGCGCGGTAAGCTACCTTGTGGGCGTTCTATGCAGAGCGCGCCCACCTAATGACGACCATGTGTTCTCGATACCTTCATTGCATCCCAGATGCGTTCTAGAAAGGAACCTGATTCTGCAGAATGCCTGCAGAGAGGGTGAGCTAGACAGACACTGATTAGATCAAAATCAAGTTTTAGTCGGATGCAAATCACAGCGCATGGGGAGGGGGGCAAACGTGTTTGGCTGTAACGTGTTGGTTCATTTGATCGCTCTGACACCGCGGCGTTCTCTAAAGATCAACCTCTCATAAGATTATGTGCTAGATTGAAGATGTGAAGCTTCATCCTAGGCTCTATATGTAATTAGGTCTCACAAGAATACTGGGTTATGCGGCCAAAAGGCCTAGATCACCAGCCGCACGTATGGAACTACCGTGACCGCTGGGGACTATGCGCCTTACCCTTTCTATCATCTATCGCCCCCTGACCTTAGCCATCCGTCCCACCAATGACGTTAGCAACGACCGCCCGCCCCCCGCAGTCGCGCCCCTGCAAAAAGAGCTAGACGTGGATGAGCCGCGCCGGGTCCAGTGGAGTGCTTTATCCGTGAAGCCAGATCTAGCGCCGCAGCTTGCCGAGGGCGCGAGGACAGAGTCTAGCCTGGAGACAATGCATATGAGATCGGTACTGAACAGCGCCAGGGAAACTCATCCCCCGCCCTCTTTGAACGGTCCAGAACGGAGGGGGGGGGGGGCTGGGGGATGCGCTAGAGATACTTCGCGTACAGCCCCGGCGCTCAAAGTGAGAGGTCAGCGTGCCTATGCGGATCGCCGGTGAAAAGCTTAGCAAAAGCTTTTGCGGTTACAGTCACTTTTTGGGAAAAGCCACGCAAACCGCTGCTATTCAGATCAGCAGTGCGCTTTGAATGGTACTTGCCGTCTGCTTACACTTCTCGGCTGTGGCCACTCCATGTAAACGGCTATATCTCTGAGACAGCACTGCATCAGTTCAGTGCTCCAGAGGAATTGGGGCGCCCAAAAAAAAGGGATACAAAACACCTCTCGTAGAACTGCTCCTTGATGACCCCGACAAAAAACCATGCCCTCAGCAATCAGGCTTGCTCACTGCCTTTTAAATTTAGCCCCCAACTAAAAGGCGAGCTTTAATGGCATGGCGTGAATCTCGATGATTTATCGAATGAATGCAAGCCGATGCCCATTATTAAAACTATGTCATAAAAATTTTGACTGACTTTCACTGAAATCGCCATCAATCGATAGAAAAACCATCTGTTTATGGGACATCATCAAAAAGAGTGCATTCAATCACTGCAGTATGTATGAACCTCGCATTAGAATTCCTATCTCCATGAATTGTGGTTTTTCTTCCGCTTAATCGAATCATAATGAAAACCAGCGGAGATTCGAGCTGTAACGACCTGCTTTTTCTTCTTTCAGTAGATTGCGTGGGGAAGGAGAAGGCGATTGTGTTGAACTGTTCGTGGAGATGACACTTGTCATGTTTGCCAAATGTCCCACATTTTTTCTGTATCAGTTCAAGTCGATTGAGAGTCTAGTTTTCGGACCCTTAAACTGGTTTTCGTTCTCAAGCTTCTAGCTTTTCGCGTCAGTTTTTCCATTTCTTCTTTTCCAATTGTTTTTTCCATTTTCTTCTTTTCCAATTACCACAAGGCTCGCATCGCGCAATGTCACGTATTTCTTTATCTACCGCGTGTCTATTCTCCCTCCTCAGAATCAATAATTTCATGTTCGTAAAATGTGTAGCCAAAGAAATGCGAGTTGTGGTCCTCAAGTAGCAAACGCGCAACGCGAACCTCTAGCAACCCTAAAACCATGTGCGGCCTTTTGTGCACACATCGGATACCCCCCCCCCAGTAGTCAGTTCTCTAAATTTTCTATATAGCACCTGTCTTGTAGATTGTTGATAAAGGGGTTGATGTATTTACGGTTGAAGCTGCAGTATTTACCTGCTGTTGGGCTGCTTCCAGTTGTTCAGCGTAGGTACGCCAAACCATTCGATTATTAGAACGAAGCCGGGTCTAGGTAGAAGAAAATGAAGTTGTGTCCAAGCAGTACGCAGATGATCTTAAGTTTTACAAAATCATAAACTCCTTACAGGATGCACACGCCCTCCAAGCTACTATAGATATGCTTGTTAAATGGTCCACTGATTGGCAAATCCCGCTTTCCGCGGCGAAAACTTTTCACATGCACTTACTAGGGAGGTCGTTCAGGACGTGGAGCGCTTTTTGAAAACGGTTTTTTGCATGATGTGGGGTTACGTGCATGGAGTACCAAACTGGTGTTCATTTTTCCTGAACGCCTCTGGGAATGCCAAAAATGGAGTGAAAAAGAAGTTCATGGAAACCGACTGTTTTTGAGCCTGAATGGGCTCTAAATCACTCGCAACTTCGGCCAGTTGCTGCCTATAGGTCCTTATAAAGGTTGTACTGGTATCTATGAGAAAAGAAAGCTCGCGCGATGGGCGTCTTACTGTGAGCACGTGGTAAGAAGTCGACGCGCCCTAGTATTGGATGGCTGTTTAAGCAATCGAATGCATAGTGCTGCGCATAACGATCGATGGACCTATGTGGCAGTAGCGTGGAGGATTCTCAAGCAGACGGTGGGGATGGAGGATGATGGTTCGGCTTGCACGTTTTTGCATTTTTTATTTTCCGTTGTTGTCGCTTCCATATACGTCTGTTAATGAATTTTACTCGGATATCTGCCATTTATAGGCACATCCTAAATAGTTATACCCCGTAGTCGGTGCTATTCAGCAATTTCGATTTCACATACCATTAAGCAAGAACTTGTCTGAAAGTTGAGCTTTATATGTTATTCGGTGCCCTGATCACGACTATGGCATTTACTTTCAGCTCCAGTGCCATTTATCTCCAATTTGGAGCCACGTCTTTCTCCCACTGGAGCCGCGCTATTGCTTACATTCTTATTGAGCGGACTTGTAGGCGCGCCATTCTGCAGCGCAGATTGGATTGACGTCAAGAATAAGTGTCAGAATCGTGATCAGGACCATCGATTACCCCTATAGGCAAACTTTCAGCCAAAAAATTTTTTTGACTTTTTTGAGTCTGTGCATTGGGTTATGCTCAAGAGTCACTTTGTTGAAGTCGTACTTTTGCTGGTTATCGAAACCCTCATTCAGTGGTACGGAGACAAAAAACTAGCAACAACCATAAACGCCATCGAAAAAAGAACAAAATAGTCATCATTCCTCCAGGTGCATTTGATGAAGAAATCGGATGAGTCTCTCCTCTTGGTAGGGGAGGA
>MU946304.1:0-12336 GCA_036418165.1 Cooperia oncophora
GCTCCACTTTCCTCTCATCTCGGAGCTGCTGCCGGACTGGAATAACGGATTTTTCAGTGACACAGAGCTTTCGGGTCACGCCCGCCCCCGCTGTTGCGGGGCTTAGCATGAGTTACGAGTGCTCTTCACATCATGTCCCATGCCCGACCCATGTCGACCTTGACACTACCTCTCCAGGTTGTTTTTCTGGTGGGACCGATTGTCCTGACAAATAGAAAATAAAACAAACAAGCAGATGAAGCAAATTAATCATTGTGTAATATCATTAAAACAGTCTGTGACTAGGAGAACTACAGTAGAATTCGAATTGACCCCTCTTTAAAGATCACGAAACCCTCTTCAAACTTTTACTTTACTCGGCTCCTCTTAGCAAGCCACCCCAACTCCCTCCCTCTCTCTTTAAAAAGGAATGGTAAATTTTTTGGAGTCTTTTCAGTGATAAGTGCTGTCCAAGGCCGCAGTACGCGCTGCGAAAGCTATTACAAGAGTGATGAGTTGTAAGCAGAAGTCTTGACCCTCGGACCCGCATGAAGAGCTTTCTACAAATTCTTGTGATGTGAACGATAGCATGAGTATCGTTTTCATTTGATAATATTCTTTAGATTTTGCAATGCTTATGGTTAGGCGAGTAATTCGACATGATCCAGGAAAACAAGATAGCGAAAGTGCAGAATGCCCAACTCCAACCCGGGCAACCTTCACATCAACGCGACACATTTCTTCGTTAGTTACGAAAAAACCTTACGTTTACCATCTTTGCGGAATTTCTTGCTGTAATTGAGTGGAGTTGCGATTGCGACTCAGTGTTTTTGCAGCAATCAGAAGACGTCTTTATGAGGAAATTCACTTTGAATCGACATTAATTTGTTTTCAACACCGTTGTGTATCGTGCGCAAAAAAACAGACATAACGCAAAACATCCCAAGTTAGACAACAGTTTTCTCACAGCTGGGCTGCCTATGGCTAGCAAACAAGATGTTACTCTGATGCTCTGCACTCATTCAGTGGTTCTTCGAGTACCATTAAGTCACCTCGGAATGAACGGGAGACGGGCAAGAGAATCGTAATTTGCCGCTCAGCCGCGCGCGGCCATGGGCGCGGCGTCTTCTCAACTTGTTTAACTGTCGATGTAGCACCGGACTTCATGTAGACCCCGTCGTAGACATTCATTCACAACTATTTTCCGTCCTGAATTGCCTGTTGTCGCCATCTACTACCTGGAACCATCGTCATTTGCGGGCGCGACGTCGCAGCGACGCCCACCAGCGCGGTGAATTACGATTCTCTTGTCACCTACCCGGAATGAACAAGCTATCTTTATACTTCTAATATTCTTTTCGTGCTTCTGCGTTCTTCTCCCAAAGCAACAGGGTGTCCGGGAGTACTTCATTATTCGTAGTCGTCAAACAACATCGCTTTTCACCACTAGAAATGTCAGGAACATTAGTGCCCTCGATAAGTGGTGACGCGTACGCTCTCTGCACCCCATCACCGAGGCAGCGCAGATGGGTACAAGTGAAACAAAATATGTATGGACCCCAGCTCAGGGTAGCCATTTTTGCTGACAAAATGTTCAGATTCCCTCAGAAGAGTCCTTCCAGCGTGAATAAAGAAGAGAGAACTCAGCCCCTACCATTCGGTGCGCTTTGTCAGGCCGATGCAACTCATGTGGCTTTCTTCACGAAAAATTTCACGATCACTGGATTACCGAGAAGCATGATGGTTATCAATTGGAGCAGCCTAGGGATATTGCCGCGTTACTGATGTGGACTGCGCCCCAAGGGGGTAAGGTAAACGACGCCATCCCATGCGGTTGGCCCATCTATAGGTTGCCTTCTTCGACTAAAATATCTTCAGCCTGCAAGCGCAGCTACCAACGGAAAACTGTGGCATGGCGAACGCATCTTTCCTGAAGACAACGCAGGTATTAACTCCTTCTTCTTCTTATTCTTCAGCGTTTGTCCCGCTCTGTGGCGGGGTCCGCTCTTCTGATTTTGGTACGCCATTTCTCCCGGTCGAATGCCTGATCAGGGTGGGCACCAACTATCTTTAATCCGCGTGCAGCGTGTCAAGCCAACGTTGCCTAGGGCGTCCTTTAGGTCGTTTGCCGAGCACCTCGAGCTGGAGACCAGTCTTGCAGACGCTGTCCGTATTCGCGCGGAAGTACGTGGCCATACCATCGGAGACGAGATTCTCGCATTTTATCAGCTATGGAAGCTACGCCAAGCTTCTTGCGTATGTCATCGTTGCAAATTCGATCCATGACACCGGCCGTCCAACGTAGCATTTTCATCTCCATCACACTAAGGCGGGCTTCGACTTCTTTGGTTGCAGGCCAGCACTCAGTCCCGTACAACGCTACTGGTCTGATCACGGTTCTATAGATCTTCGATTTGAGGCGCTCTGGTATGGTCTTGTCACAGAGAACTCCAGTCATCGAGCGCCATTTCGCCCATGCTGCACTCACACGAGAGTTCACCTCTGAGGTCAGACTGCCATCAAAGCAATTTCTGATCCAAGATACTTGAAGGCTCTTGTGCGTGTGAGCTCGATGCCACTGATCTTAATGGAATCGGACTCATTTGTGTCGGTCGTCAAGTACTCGGTTTTCTTGATGTTCAGCCTGAGTCTGAACTTCGAGAAATCGATTGCCGAGTAATTTCTCTTTCTGCGCACGAATATCGCGTCGGTTGACGACGAACATCTAGTGTCCACACAACATCAGAGCAAGCTTGCACCTGTTGCTCGACTTCGCTCTTATCTTCACTGGCGAGCACCACATCATCTGCGTAGAGAAGCGTCCAAGGACTAGGTTTCTGAAGATCTCGCGAGATTGCATCCAAGACGACCACGAAAAGGAGTGGGGAGAGCGCAGAGCCTTGATGTACCCCGACCGTGATGGGAAATTCCTGAGAAGTGCCTGTTGTTGCTTGCACGCGGCTCTTTGAGCTGGAGTACAGGATGCGCACCCACCCGTCCGATCGCTCGGAGCATCCCGTCTGTGGAGCATAGGCAGAAAAGAAATGGTACAGCCGCTGTTCGATAGCAATAACGATCTTCATCAGGCGGTCATCGAAGCGTTCTACGCTTGCTATCGAGTCCCGGAAACGTTGAGAGACTATTACAGCCACTCCGTTGGTGGTTTTTGGTTTGCCACACAGAAGGGCTTTGAAGCCTCGACCGATGTCCCTTGACTTGCAACTGGACCATCTTGTTTCCTGCACAGCACACAGGTCTATACGTCTGCGCTCCAGTGCCTCTGCCAGCTCAGAGCGCCCCGTCAGCGTTCCAACATTCAACGTTGCTACGCGGACCTTTTCCATGTTGCATGACTTTTGAACTAGCCTGGTTGCCCCCGATGCCGTCCTTGCATCAGGGACCCTCGCATACTTTCCACACTCGCCGGGCCATACGAGTGCGCGTCGGCTCCCGCGGACGCCGTAGCATTGATTCGGAATTCATATGGCATATTGAACATTGGTGATGTGACTTGACTGTAACCGACCCGTCACGAAGGCCTGTTACCTGCGTCGAGTGTCTATCAGCTTAGCTCGTAGGGACAAGTAGTACCAGGAGCACCACGTGGAAGAGCAGACTTCGCCACGCAGGTGTTAGCTCCCTCGCCTAGACAAAGTGGCCTTACAGAAACACGTGTTATGGAATGGAAAAGTCGCTCGACGAATTTTAACACTTCATGAGATGAGCGTCGACACGCTGTAACGCGAAATCATTGCAGGGCGCTTTGTCTGCGCTACAGGGTTTCGCAATGGAAGGATTCGCAAAAGTTCGAGTAGTCAACCTTCTTAATCTTCTTGGGCTGTACCCCAGAACACGTTATCTGTCAACAGCACTCTTGCCCACGTACCCATGACGTTGCTTTGCAAAGGAACTCGAAAGGGCTGACCTAGCGTACCCTATACACAGAACCTCACAGAGATAGCTAACTGAAAACAGATGTGATTTCATCCTAGGTGGGGGGGGGAGGAGGTTGAATACCTTTGTGTTGAGAGCCTCATCAAGATCCAGCTTCGAGGTCGTATTAATGTAATAATGCCACATGAAGAGGGTTATTGATAATAGGGTTTTGTTTCAGAAACCGAAGGCTTAAAGACATCATGTTCAACGTGCCACAAACAATAATAGAAGTCACGCTTGCTCTAATTTACGTGTTTGTCCTATTCATTATTATCTCATCTAAGCTGAGCGTCTTCAAGAACCCTTTCTACTCCATGTTTGTGGCGACAGGTAAGATACGTTAAAATCATTTGAGGTGCTAAAATTCAGCAGAAGCATAAGTGGGCACTATCATGCTATAGGAGTAGAACTGTAATATCGCGTTCACTTACACTGAGAAGCGTTATGCCTCTTTCAGAGAACTTACCGAAGTGAATCTTGTGAAACATGAAGTGGCAAAAGGAGCTGGCGCAAAATGCCTCTCGGGTCGAGCATCTCCGCATTTTCGCACAGGAAAATGGTGCGCAGTGACAACAACGTCATCAGTTAGGAGCCTTAAAAAGTCCATTCTGAAGCCGTGCTTCAATAGAGCTGTCGAGCTCACGTTCGAAAAAAGAGATGTATTCCATAGAGAGCATGAACGCTCCTAAGGCTCCTCACAAATGAAGACGATTCATCATGAGTGAGCAGTAGAAACATGGCCCAGCACAATCTGGATGCAAAATCTTTTTTTGATTGAGATAGCCGTTAGCGCAAAGAAATTAGTGCAACTACAGAAAGTGCACTACCTTCGGTAAGATGTCAAGCGCTTTGGTACCCTATGAAGTAGTTAGGTCCACGCCTAATTGATGATGACAAAGACCGAACTACATACGCCGCGCGGACAATGGCCGTCCTGTGTATGTTCCACTTGATCGTCTCATTACTTAATCTTCACTGTTTTGAGCGTTGCAGCATACCGCACTTCAACGTGTCCCAGCAACATGTGGCAATGCTCAAAACCACGTGCAGTATGCGTAGTCTTAACTGGGATGTTTTCAGCGGCTTTTTCAAGTTATCGGCCATTTAGCACCTGAAGAGTAAAATTCACACTACATCGTGACCACACCAGAATAATCACGACTCAAAGAAGTGAACTGAGTGTTTCCGAACTCTGTTTTAAACTTACCTCTGTTTGCGCTCCAGAGACCCGAAAATGTTCTTTAATGCAAGATGAAACACGATTGATTGTCGCCTAGGGATCGCTGACGTGACATCTGTTTCACTCTTCTGTTTATTTCGTATCAACAGCGAAACTAATGGCTTGGGTCCACAATTTGGGCCTCTGCTTCAAGTTGCTAGTGTAATTGCTTGCTCATCTTTTGCTGCTCATATGTTTGGAAATATGCTCATCGCAGTCAATCGATACTCCGCGCTTCGTCTAAAAGAGCGGTACGAAAAGGTTAGTGGCTCACCGGTTATTCAGAAATGGAATCGTCCAAGTTGTATTCCGAAGTGACACTGTAAACCTATCAACGTTTTCTGATCTACTTTTCGCATTGTCAAAATTCACTGCACTGAACGATTGTAAAAGTATCTTTATTTGGTATCCAGTCATTATCCAGCCAGTATCCAATCACCGTGCCTTCTTGTTAGGTCGTTTCTACTCCTGCCAGTCTCAGAAGGAGGAACATCTCAATAAGGGAGTCGGGGAATTGGATGTTTCCGCCTAAACGATGAGCGTGGAAAGTGTCTTTTATTGTTCAATTTAGGTTTGGAATCGAAGAAATGTACGTCTTATAATAGGACTACAATATGGCTGTGCCTTTGCAGCTTTCATTCCCCTATTCATATCAGAAAATACTTTCATCCAAAATGAAGATGGTACTTACTTGTATATGGGTGTTGATAGACGTAGCGATCTGGTCAGTTTCAGTTACAACGAGCTATATCTTCTCTGCTAGAGGAGGACCTCAGAACTCATTATTGTGATGCAATTCATGCCATTAGATCTCTTTTCTAACGTTGATCTCAGATCTGTTTCTAATCTGTCCCAAGCCTTTCTAAAGGATATATGAAGGCGTTGCCCCTCGGAAGTGCTGCTATACAGGGGTGGCCAAAAAAAGTCACTTTGACCGAGTCACATATCAGCAAAGTTTTCGCAGCCCAGACAGAGGACGTGGATACGAGTACCAGGGCGGAAGATACCCAAGATGTTCCTCTATAAGCAGGAGCTGGCTCTCGCCCATCACCTTCATGTACACCAAAATATGAAGTCATCTCCAGTCGCAGCCTGACTGGAGAAGACCTTCGGAATTCATGTCACCTCCAAACAGCTGCGAAACTTCTAGTATGGAGTCACCCATGGATAGCTACCTGGAGACCAGTACTCTCGATCTGGATGACCTCCAACATCGAGCAGCTCGTCAACGTCGCTACGGTCTAGGACATCATCTTCACCGTAGTCGCCGAGGCGCGAGTTGATGGTATGGACCGGGGTACCTGGAATGGGAAGACCGATATTTTCTTTGTAGACCCCGACTGAAGGTGAGCGCTGGCGGTTACATCAAGTAACTCGAGAAGAATATCCTCCCTACATGTGGTCGCCCGTACCTTCTTGGAGACCTTGTGCTGCTACAGGTTTGGGTGCCACCACATGGAATCGAAGGGTTTTGGAAAAACTCCCGCCTACTTCGAATGGAAGGGCGTTTCGTACCTGAAGAAGATGTAATATTGAAGTATGTCCCCTGACCTGAACCCACTCAATTACCTAGTTCGGGCGGAGTTCAATAGGGTGGTCTACGGTGGCGGAGAAATCGACTACCCCGCTGATCTCAGGTACCACATCGCGGTCGCGTGCCAGAATCTCTCGATGGCGCTCGTCCAGAAGGCTGTGGCGGAGTGTCGTGATAGTACTTAATATGCTCTTCAATATGGTAGTAAAAATGTCCGATCAGAATTTGATAAAGTGTAACTTATAGCGCCTCGAAAGTCAATGAGGCAAAGTGACTTTTTTTGCCCCCCCCCCTGTATTTAGAGCGTGGAGAAACGCCACCGTGATTCCCTTTTATCGAAGACTACGTATAGCATTTCCTTAGTTTGGCATGAATGACCAGTGTGAATCGTACTAATAGAGCCTCTCTCAGTGGAAGTGTGTTCGCCTCATGAATAACACGATTCCCTTCCCTCCATGGCGAACAAGACTGTTTTGGCCATGCTTGGTTCGACGCGGCGTGGCCTGCTCAGCACCAATGGTGATTTCCCTCCAGGTACCATAGCTGATTAGGGCACAGGCCGCAGGACTTCAGCGCTTGAAACGCCTCGTACTTGTCAGCCAACAATAGTGATTTGTGACAGACATCCACACACACTGATATACTCGGCGTAATATACAGTAGTATCCCCATCCATCATCCAGTGGGAATGGAGAATCATTAAACGTGAGCACACTTGAAGAGTGGAAATCTCGGATACTTCAATATTTGAAAAGTGAGAACTGTGAGCCTTTTCCAGATTAACAGGGGCACATACATTGCTATATGTCTACTTTACGCAATAGTCAGTCTTATTCTCAACGTCAGGTCGCTTGTCCTTCTACATGCCTTACTGCAAGTAAGCGGATCTGGGAGACGTTTCCACAACGAGAGGGTGAGTACAGATAACGATCAGCACTATTAGCCTACTTCCACATCATAAGAAATTTGAGGGCAAATCTCTCAAAAGCCCAGTTAGCTGGTATCACCGTTTACTATGAATTCCGTTGTCATTTTATCCTAGACATTCAGAGCTGAATCATTTTTCAATGAGTTCAAAAACTGGACTGTTTAGGGTATGGTGTTATATACAACAATTGTGTTTTTCTTCACTACGTTGATGTGCTCACAGCAGATATTGAAAGGAGTTGCAACCATGACTGGAAATGATGCATTGAATTCTTGGGTATCCATGCAGGTTAATTACAGTAATATTAGGTCGTGGCAAAAATAATGACCGTCTTGAAGCAAATATTTTAAAATATCATAACTCGCTTCAAAGTGTTGCTTTTCAATCGAAGTAAAGACAAAAAGAATCAATACACTCCTGCCAATGAGAAGGTATTAGTTTAGATATGAGATCGCCAACCATAAAGAAAATTCTGGAGTTATGGAATCAACGAAATCGTTGAATGGCTTTTCTACGGCGTCTTGGTTTCGGAAGCATTTCTCGCGTAAGAAAATTTCAAGATGCTCAAAAAAGTTATGGTCCGTAGGGGAAAGGTCTGATGGGTACGAAGGATGGTCCACAGTTTCATATTCCAACTCCATCAGTTTTTTGTTGTCATCAATGAAACATGCGGCCGGGCTGTCATGGAGTAGGATCACGCCCTTTCTACTGATTAATGCCGACTGAATCCGATTCCGAATTTTTAGTGTATTTTTCGATTTCCTCGCAGTACTTCTGTGCTGTGTTGGTTTCTTCTGGAGCAAGGAAGGTGTGGTGGATGAAAACCAACCGTACCACCAAACAGTAACCATGACCTTTTTTGGTGCAACTCCGGCTTTGGTTTAGGAGCTTCGTCGTGATCCAACCACTGTCCTGACCGTCGTCTATTGTCGTATTGAATCCATTTTTCGTCACACGTCACAATGCGTTGCAGAAAAGGATCGTTTTTGTTCCGCAAAAGATGAGACGAACAGACTTCGAGACGACGAGATTGCTGGTGCTCAGTCAACTCATGCGGGATCCACTTGTCAAGTTTTTTTACCTTCCCAATTTTCTTCAAATGACGTGCTACAGTTCCGAAGTCAACTCCCAGCTCTTCAGCAATTTCCCTTGTGGATGCTCTTGGGTTGGCTTCTATCTGTGCCTTCAATTCGTCGTCTTTAACTTCCGATGGCCGACCGCGTCCCTCCTGATCTTCCAGGTTGAAGCCCTTCCTGATCTTCCAGGTTGAAGTCTCCATTTCGGAATTTGTCGAACCACCTACGCGTGGTGCGCTCATTTGTAGTACCTTCGCCCCATGCGTTGGTGATATTCCTAGCTGCTTCCGCAGCATTACGGCCGAGTTTGTACTCGTGAAGCATGATGAGTCGGATTTCGCGTCTTGACAACATTCGCGGCTGACCAAAACTCGAAATGGTGGCAGAGAAACGGGAAAAAGTTCGTACCATAGCCTGAAAAATGTGCTTCGAACGATATATAAAATTATAATGTTTGTCTAAGTTTCCAATGAATCAAACCAGTGGAACATAGCAGGTGCGAAAACGGTCATTATTTTTGCTACGACCTAAGTGAAGTGGCTGGAGAATTAAAGCGTTTTCTTGCATTGTAATATCTCTTTTGCCTCGTGTGCAGATATTTGTGATTCCTTGCTGTTCAGCCTCACCCTTCAGTCTTCATTCGCTCACACCTGTACTAAAAACGAACGTTTTCCAGAACAGGGGCTTTCTGCGCGGCGTATGTTCCGCTATACAAACGCTGGAAAATTGTTGTGTGTTCGCCTAGCTTTCGCGCGCTTTTTCACGTGCAAATTTGCGAGAAAAGCTTTATGCATCAGAAAATAGTGTGAAATGCGTTATGGAAGGGGAGGCAATGCGACGGAACAATTCTGATTTTGCTAGGGACACACCACTTTTTTTTCGGAGTGCGTATTTCTTTTTCAAATAACCAATTAACCGCGGAGTCCATTCTACCTAGGTTTTCGCCAGTTCACTGTTCCTCCAATTTTTGCTGCATTAAATGCCTCGGTACTACTGAACTACTACTACTACACAGACCCTCTGTTTGTCTTCGTCCAAACCGCTTATAAGGGTAATTCGACGCCGTAATCAAGGAGACGACATTCGTTTTCGGCGCTGGCGCTAAATGGTTCCAATACGGGGTCAAGTACGACGCTCAGGAAGATTGGCCCAACTGGGAAATTCATTTTCCTCCGATTGTCTCATTTGAATGGCATTGTAGCATCCACTCAGCAATCTCAAGTGCAGGATATTATACTAGCATGTGGCTCTATTACTATTGTGAGCCACCTTTATTGACAATGTATTTTTCCAGTATTATTGGCTGAATGACGTTATGGTCAGTATACCACCGTTCTCTCTGCTGATGTTCAACAAGGAACTCCGGCGCGACATATACAACTTCTTCCGATGTCGACGATATCAATGCACCGTCGTCGCCTCTGCTTCTGCATGTCAAAGTCGCTCAGTCGCTACTGGCCTCAAAAAAGTTTTTAACCGTCAAACCTTTGCCCGCTCTACCTATTGAATAAATCTGAGAATAAGTGTCCCATAGAGCAATACATATTACAAGTTTGGTGCATCTGAAGCGGCCACATTCCGGAGAAGTTTAGCCATGGCTAATCAATATCGTACTGGTCAGAGGAAGGGTAGAAGAAGGTAGTTGCGTGATCTGAATTTCTTCTTTTGTTTTTTTTTGCAGTGCACTCATTCGTTTGCTTTGGAACTCACAGACAGTTCAGACCCTTGACCCTTGAGAAGCCCTCTCGTTGAGAGTACCTCTACCGTTTTCCTGCTGAGTTGGGCACTCATGCCTCGTATTTCGGTTTACTTTAAAAATTTGCGCGAGTTAGGAAGAAGCAAACTTTCAAGAGAGGACATTCAGGGTGTGGTGCGCTTTTTGAAAACGGTTTTTGCTCAATGTAGGGGCACATAAGAGAAAAGAAAAGTTCATTCTTCTCATTTTTTGAAAAAAGTTCATCCGGTGGTTCGGATCCCCACTGGGGCAAAATTCTGCTCCTCCACAGTTTGTTATTTTTTGAGTTCATGTCTGTCTATAATACTTTGGCCCAACAAAAACGTCCACGAAAAACTCAACACTTCATTGTTTACGAAACAAAACTGCTCTTTCCTTTTGATTTCGTTACTATTCACAGACCCAGCTGTTGGGCTCTGCCAGGTGGCACTGACGTAAACAAGTGTCACAATCGTGATCAGGACCACCGATTACTCTGAAGACAGGTCTTCAGCTTAAAGAATCTTGTGACTTTTTCGGTTGTAGATGACCATTTTATCGGCAGAGTGAGCGGAGTTTAACAACTTCGTAACAGCTATGGACCCCGGACAACCTCACTATCAGTTTAATGCGAACAAACTATTTTCATGCCTGGCAAGCGCAAGGGTAGCCGCTTGAGCAAGTATTCTTTACCGTCCCCAACTCCTACCACCTAATGGTTCAGCAAAGCTGTCATCATCCGTGCCGAGAGCACAGCAACCGCACTTTTTGAGTGCGTTCGGGAGACCACCCTCCTTCTATCGACTGACTTCATCGTTGTTATCGGTTATACACAGGTGGAAAATTTGGGTAACAAAGTACGACTTCAGTAGTGAGACTCGTAAGCACAACCCAATACACAAACCCAAGAAGGTCAAACAATTTTTGTCCGAAAATTCGTCTATAAGGGTAATCAGTGGTGCTGATCTGACTGTTCAGCCGATTAAAATCAATGTTCTGCAATAACCCTGCTCAATAGTGTGTGGAAAACGAAATAGTTGAATAGCACCGACTCATGAGGTATAACTATCTAGAATGTGCCCATAAATGGCAAATATCCATGTTATACTCATGCACAGACATATATGGAAGCGAGAACGGCAAAAGCTGAAATGCGAAACCTCGCTGCCCAAGGGGACTTGAACCACCAACCCCATCCTCACTGTTCGATGGGGATCCCCACGCTATTCACAATGTCATCCAATCGTTGCTCCTGGACACCGCTCCAATCGTTGAAGAAACCATCCCAAAAAGCCGTTCATTTTTAAGCACATGACCCAACCCATTTACTTTCACCCACTTTACACTTCGGTTTCAATAGTCCCTTTACAAGGGCCCTTCAGTCACTGTTCAAAGTTGCAAGAAATTCAGAGCGCATAGAGGCTCAAAACGAAGCAGTTTTCATAGATTTCTTTTCACTCCTTTTCTTGACTTTCCTGGAATTGGCGAAAGAATCAGCGAAGATGAAGCTCACTTTGGAGGCTCCTGCATGAACCCCTACAGTATGCAAAGAAAGCCACCTAGATGCTTCGGTTGGCGTTGTAACCATAGCACGTCCTAATAATGAGAAAAACTGGTTGTTGAACCTGCTTTCCTCCCTTCTCGTCGTCCTCCTTCCCTTCTCCACCTCTGCTTCAAACCGACTCCACTAGTTGTCGTTCAACACATTCCAGTAGTCGTGAGAAAGGCCTACCGAAAGCTCGAAGCCATGGAATAGCATCAGCATTGCTTTCACATGGTAATCGTCTGCAGGTCTCACCGAGCTCATATTTAGACGAGTATCCTAGAGTCTGGTACAAGAAACTGCTATCAGATGGGCCGCCGCGACTCGCGGTCGTCGCACTTGTTTTGGAAATCGCAAGGGGTTCAGTTTACTTCCCACCTGCGCAAAACAGCGCCCTTGCACCTTGT
>MU946311.1:0-16300 GCA_036418165.1 Cooperia oncophora
CGTAGGCGCCGCAAACGTAAACTCAAAATCCCTGAGATCGGGTAGGCGTGGCTGCGTACTTGATTGAATGGCGGCGGCCCAGGTTTTTGTGAGATATTGTCATTTTGGAGCAGTCGTAATCATGTCTACATCTAACACAGAACAAGATAGCAGTTGTTTCAAATTGAAGTATCCCACGAGAAACCCGTCCTATGCCATGCTCAAAAGCCACGCCTACTCCGTCTCAGGGATGAGGAGTGTATCTACCTATCTTATTTTTTTCTTCTGTGACGAGTTATTCCGAGAACGATATCCGTCGCTATTAACCCTTTCCTGCCTCACTCTCCAAATGTGAGTGCGCCAAGTCTCGCTTCCTGTTAGCCTTCAAGGCTGCTCGCTGCGTGCAGTAATTATTAGAGGGTCGCCAGGACCAAATATCATTATGAAAATGGGACATAGAATGAATTTATTGATTGCTTCATGATGTTCCCACCTAGATGGTACTTACTGTCTGTGGAAAATTTTGTGTTATAAAAGTTCCAGCACTTTTAGACATTTAGAAATTGGTCTAGTCAGATACCTTCATCAAAAATGCAGGGGTTCGAATTCAGTTGACTAAGATAACTTAAGATAACTTCAAAGTATTACAGTAGCTGGGCTCTGTATCTCTACCGCGCCCACGGTTCATATTCCGCATGCTCGTTGGTGGTCGCTTGATGTATGGAAAAGCTTGCACAGTTCCCTTCGAAATTCAGTTCTCATCTTGATTGGGAAATTCCCCAGAGGCAAACGTGGTCGGAATTTTGGGGCACGTTGGCCTGGGCACACATGTGCCTTCGCTCACGTCGCAGACGCCGGTACCGCGGACCTGATTTGGCGCCGGCGTCCGAAGTACAAGTATTGGACGTTGTTGCGCAAGGAGAATATGTTTTTCGCGTTAGGATTCCACTCTACCCCTCGAGACAAATTTTCTGCGTGTTTCTAGTGGGTTGGCATGGCGCCCGTAACATGGCTGCCAGGTTCAGGAGGATTACGTGACAACTACAAACTTTTGGTGGGGGTCCTGCTACGAAAGGCCAGAGCGCAGAGAAACAAAGAACTGCGGTTACGAAGGCATTGAGAGGGACAAAAACATGTCGCGAGCCAGGAGATCCAGGGGAGAGACAGGGGTGGATCAGCCACGCTTGAAATTGATGCTTGAAAAGTTCATCTTGAAAATTGTAGTTCCAAATGTCAGAATGTTTGCAGAACGGCGCCACAGGACGTGAAGCCGTGAAGAGAAAAACAGAAAATTGGCGCCATTAGAGTTCTGAGTTTTAGTTGTCCGCAGACAGCTCAGGGGACGTCGCACGTTGGAAATCCTCAAAGGAATCCTTTCTTGCTTGCTGGAAGGGAGAGAGTCATTTTCGACCTCTCACAGAGAGCCATATCCTCGATTATTGCTGGTTGACAATCAAAGACAGCAATCATATTAACACCTTGACGGAATTTGGTGGGAAAGCGTCGCGTGGGACGATGGTTTTTTCTCGCATGCGTCCGCTATAGCCACGGATGGTTCATGTTGTCCCTCTTGGAACACTTTTTCCCGCTCTGCCAAACTTCGCAAAGTGATTCAGTGGTCTTGCAGGGAGTGGTAGTCCTACTATCTCTGACTACACTGGACACCGCCCAGGCCCCACCCCCACGACCACACCCATTTTTGACCATGACCGTAATTTTCCACTTTGCTTTTTTGCATTTTAGCTTTTTCACTTTCATATAATAGATCGTAGACCTCACGATCTATTAGTTAGGTCATATAATAGACCTACCCAAGTTGGGTAGGTCATATAATAGACCTACCCAGCACACTTTTGAGCACTCTTAAGAGCTTTTGTAAGGCTAGACCAGAGAAAGTAACTCGTTTCCACGCCTCTACCTTGGTAGCAGCCCTAACAAAAAGACCAGGGCGTAAGCTGGCGCTGACAATGAAAGCTATGTGTTTATCAGCGAGTCAGGAGATCCGCATACGTACAGTCCTCATCATTGCGGACCGGTGGGGCGTGGCAGTGCGGCTGCATTTGGTGCGGTTTGGCAAAGTCGTTCTGCACCAGTTTTTGAAGCGAACAAGTGCATTACTGTATTATATACTTCGTATTACTCGTTTTCTATCTACTTCTAGCGTCGCATTACGCGTTGCAATGAAAAAGGCACAGTGTCGCGCACTCCTTCTGCTGACACGCCCCACCGGTCTCCCAATGCATGAGCGACGATATGTTGCGTTGCGTGCAAGAATTTTTTCGCAAAGTTAGGAGCCCTGGCGCCTGATGGCTCCAGCACCAAAAAAGAGGACTTAGCCGTAATAAGGATATCAAATAACTCAAAAATTTGTAGTGTACATTGAATTCAATGAAAAAAAGCTAGTGGCGCCAAACTAGCACCTGGTGCCATATCGCCAGCATTGAAAAGATCTTTCATAAGGATGTCAAATAACTCAGGTATTGAAGTTCGTATCTAATCAAGTGTCAAGACATAACCACAGCACAAATTAACAGCTAGCGTCAATATGGCCGGCGCTATCTGGCGGCCATTATGGACTGTCGAGAAATCCTATGATTAACATTCGGCGATCAGAGCCGTCCCACAGTGAATGTCTCGATTCGAAACGAATCATTTTGGAGGTTTCTGGATAGCAGTAGCTAGCGCGAAGATTCCGATTTTCAATTCAAAATATCTCGAAAACGTCGGCAATTTATTTCTCGCTCATTCCTGTTGGAAATTCATCTCTTACAAGTCATTAGAATACAAGAAAAAGATCGGTACAAACTGACAGCAAAAGCTGGTGCCCAAAAAGTGTTGCAAAAGTTTATGAGCTCCGGTAACTCATATTGTCCCTTGTGGCCTCTCGCGTGTGAATCACCGATGGCTCATAATGTCGTCAACGTGTTAAAGAGCTTATCCCTCCTAGGCATGAGTCACTCTCACATGGCTCTGGATCTTGAAAGCAGCTATGCACTTTGTATTCCTTCCACTATCTGGATGGCGACCGTTCTTTAACAACCCGCCTACAAAATGACCGTGGCCAAGCTTCGAATTTTTTCAGTCGGAATTTAAGAGTAAGTCAATTCAGTTCCTGTGAGGAGGGGGGTTGGGTAAAGCAAAGGCTAAGCTTACTATTGGCTAGCGATTTGGGGTAGAATCTCGGATCGGCTTCCCGCCCAGACTGACCAAGCCTTCTGTCCTCCGGAAATGGTAAACTGGTACGATCAGCCATCATCGGCAGCTCCAGCAGTTCATTGCATGGGCCACATCTCATTAAGTAAGCCACGAGAGGATTCGTACTCCAAAAATGCGTGCCGTATACCAAAAAAGGGTTTGATAAACAGCGAAGACTTGATCCCTTTCCAGGGCGTTCTTGATTGCCTGCTCTCGAAACCGTACTTTCCCGACATATGAATATTTGCTCGCGTACTTCTGAATTTACGGCGTGAACACACTTACCAAACTAAAATAATTGTTTTTTAGTACTACACTACTATTTAACGAAGCGGAGGTGGTCTGGGAGTCAAACCTCGAGTTGGCTTTCGCCCGCACTACTGAGACCTTCCTGGCCTGACATTGGCATGTTAGAGCTAGGCTTGTCTAAGAGGATAAAAAACTTTTCCCTGTTGGCCGATCCCTTCAAGCGACTAACCAAATTGCTTTTAAAAGCCATACAATTCTGAATGGCAGTAGATTGCGTTGGCCCACATCAAAGGTTATCAGCGCTGGTTTTCAGAGTAGGACCAGAACCTGGTGTTGGCATATGCGAGCAATCTATGACCTGGACAGGTGATAGGGCTGACTTGTCACAGATTTGTGCAGGTCATTCACTTCATAGCAGATGATCTTACTTGAATGGTGAACGCTAGAAGTAGAAATGAGTTAGAGTCGCGTTTAGTAGTGTAGAAATGATGTAGTGCCCCAGAGTGTGAATGCGAGATCCACCTGTCAAGTCAATCAGCTCTCCTCCACCGACTGAGAGGAAACGCAGCTAAGGGGTCTTCATAGCCATCAGGACCGGAGGCGGGGCCTGTCGTGGGGAAAAATTTCGCAAAGCACGCCCATTGCCCCTCCCCTCTCACCCAAACAAACCTTCCCGTTCTGTAGAGCCCGTTGCCAACCCCTCATCCTACATACCATGTTCCTCGATTTTCCCCGACTTTCTACAACTCCTCCGGAGAGGTTTTCCAGTTTTTTTTTCTCGACAAATTACCGTCGAGCCCAGGACGGGGAGGAGACATCGTTCTCCTCAGAAGCAAATACGGCCTTCCTTCCTCCCTCCACCAACCAAACACGCCACTTTCGTTGGGATCGACGTGCCCTGATAGCAATGTGAACACTGAACACCAACAACACTTGTAGCGAGAGTTTATAATAGTGAATCTCATTTAGGACAAAGCCCGCGACCGCAAATGGTGTGTGTTCACTGAGGTTCCTAACGTCAAAGTACAAGTAGTTGAAAAGTGCTATGAAAAAGCGGGCGAAAAATCCGTCTAAGGTCTATACAGGATCTCGTTAGCCCATTCCAGCTCCCGCAGTGCAAATAGGTGAACAATGGGCATGTCTGCACGAGCTCTGACTTGCTATCATCATAAAGATAGGAAGGATGGAGTATAAAGTCTTCGCCGTTGATCAATCTCTTTGTGGGCGGCACGCATTCTACTTCCATTCAGAATCGTAGTGGCTTATTGAATGCGATGTGGCCTATACAATGACTTGCGGGGCCAGCCGATGTACAAGTCAGTGTTTTATCTTCCCAGACGAATCTGGCGTACCAGATTTACCGTCTCCGGAGGGTAGAAGGCTTGTCTGGGCGGGTGTCGACCTGGGATTCGAACCCAGGACCGCGCGAGTGGTAAGCGCGCCACTTGTCACTACACCACCTCCGCCTCATCATTAAGAGTATTACTCCTTTCTTTATCACCCCAATTCTCACAAGCTAGAGTCAAGTGAAATAGTGTCGATCAAGAGCGCGAAGTCGAATGTGGTCGACGAAGGCGTCGCGAAAGCGAAAATCATCAATAAAGGAGCGAAAACGCGCTATAAAAGGGCCGCTTGCTAGCGAATGGTTGGATTTCGTCAGACTTCTTTTGGGACTGCTGAATTGTTACGTCGGTCGGTCCTCCTGCTGTCCTGTACTGCTACCGTGTCGCCGCTGTTCTGCTGTTCCGTTACTAACGCCCATTATTCTACTGCTATATTTCTACATTTCTGTTATTGTTCCTAACTGTTGTTGTTCGGTTTTGTTTGGTGAGAGAGGATAAAAAGTACTTTGAAGCCTTGTGACTGTTGTATAAAAAAGTGTATCAATCACTGTGTCACTTATAATTATATTCTTTTTGGCTCTAGTAGAACGAGTATTAGCTAGTAGCTGGTAGCTACTGGCGGTTGGCATGGGCCTAGTGGGTGCTAGTCCAGCTTCCATCGCAGTTCTTGCAACTGCTTAATTTTTCGAATGTAGTGCGGCCTCTGCTGTCGCCTTCCGGATCATGCGAAACATTTGAGAGGTTAGAGCTTTAGCCTGTCGCGGAACGTGCCTTCAAGGGAGAAGAAGCCTCAAGATCCGTCATGATTTCTTAGATTAGTGCAGCATGTAATAGTGAAGCTATCGCTGATTCTGAACTTGAATCAGGGGTCATCATGAGTGTTTATTCTGCAGACCGTCACCTGGCTGATCGTAATGTTTATGTTCTGGAGCTGAGGCCATGCGTTCGGAGGTGTAAGCCACAAAGCCATTGAAGAATCAGGAACATCGTATATGTATAGGTCTGTAGAATCGGACAACTGAAAAACCGAAGACATGGAGAGGCCACGAAAATATTTTAGACCAGTGCACATCGTTGTACTCGGTCATTTTTGGGAGGGGGGTCGTACCAACTCCCAAGAAAAGTGGGGGTCGTACAGGGTCGACTAAAATCCCCAGCCAATGGTGTGCCCTGTTTTAGACATAAGAAAAAAACTTGGTGTCGCACAGTCGGCCTTTAGGGAGAATCGATGAACTGGAGTGTAGCAGAACTGGGGAATCGGCGAAGAGGACAAAATTTTAATCGATCTCGTAGATCTAGAAATAAATCTGACTTCTGGAGTTCTGTAACACTGTACAACAGCTGTTTTCGTGGTGATTTCAACTGCATAACTTGGACAACAGTGATGAAGACCACCGAAAAGACGCAAGAAGAAGACGCATGCAGTAGCTGCACCAGAGGACCCGCTGAGTACACAGCTCAGAAGTACCCCTGTTCGGCACATACTTAGCAGAGCGAAGACGATTAGAATTTCTGCGGTCTAGAGCAGAAATCGGCGCGCTCCCGCATAACATCCCTCAGTACGTTCGATCGTTATTGTACGAGTATGATGAGCGCTGGACATTGGCAATCGATCATTTGTCTTCGGAAATAGTAAGAGGTAGTATCCCCAAAGGAGAGGCCAGGTGAAGATTTGGGGGCTAGTGCAGGTGCACTGTCCCTACTTTCACTAACCAGTTCCATGGGGTTCACCGTGTGATGCGCGAAGTAACGCGCGTCAATCAAACTAGTTATTTAATATGTGAAGAGTAAAGTTCAAGTTTATGTACTGCAAAAAGCGAAAGCGAATTTCACAAGAGGACATCATTCACATATTTTCCCTACTAACAAGCCATATTAAAGTAGAGCGTGTCCGCGGATTTGGTAGTGTCAGGCCAAGGAAGACTATTCAGCGCGTAGTGCGTAAGGGGACGCAGATGATGAAGAAAACGTCCTCAAACCCCTCGGAAAGGAGAACTGTCTGATGCCGCCAATCACGTTTATGATCATTCCCCCTCTTGCAGCGAAGTCCTGCTCTGCGGACTGTGCAATATTTGATGAAGTAAAACAAACATAAACTTTGGGGTTTTTCTCGGTTGGGTGAAGTTTGCCTGGAAAGGAGGGAGCTATGGAGGATTTTCGCAAATTGACCATATCGTTCGCGCCCTCGGTAGCGTACCGGCGCTACGAACGATCTGGTATACGTCGAAGTTATAGCAGTTCAGTTTCTTCTGCAGCGCACGGGGCGCTCAAACATGGCCATATGGATTCCACAGGGCACTGATGAGCACCTGTGAAATCGTCACTCATGTAGCTTCCCTCTGTGTGCCCCAGAAACGTCTGAGTGTGTACATGACCTGCAGAAAGACTTCTTGGGTCTTCATAGCTTCATAAAAAGGAAAGGAAGACTTTTGGGTGTTAAATTTTGCTTGACTCCGATAGAATGGATCTCCAAGTCATTCCATAGTGATACGGAGTGTACCTGCCGTCGGCCGCACAACCCACGTCGGTCAATTGCTTTTTACGTATAGTAATGTTGAAAGCCTCCAAGAAGTAAGTTCCTTTCGGCCGTTGCTAGGCCTTTCCTGGGCGTTCCCAGGCATCATGGGCTTTGCGCGAGCCGCGAAAAAATGAAACTGGTGTTATTTTCTGCAGTGTATCCTATGCTTCGTACCAGTTGCTCTGGTATTTTGACAGTAGTCTACATAAATCCCCTTGCGGAGAGAGAAACTGTTTTTTTCCAAGGTGTCAAAGATGGCCTCCACCTTCTGGGAGGTGCTTCAGCAATGCGCGATGTCGTAGGTTCGCGTTGGAGTAACAGTGAGCTGCAATCGTGCCCCTCCACTTAGGTGGCCACCTCCTTTGGAACACAATCAGTCTGAGACAAATAAAATTATGTATGCAAGTTATAAAGTAGAATAAATAACTACTTGTAAATAGTTACGAATCAATAAAATTATGAAGATCAATTAATCATAAATGAATTCAAATGTGAGACTACATCGGTGCGTTGAGCTATAGCTAGGGTATAACTGGCCATGTGGCACGTAGCGTCTGTAGGTTTGCTCATGGGTGGAGTCCCAAACGTCATCTACTCTTCAGCCTCATGTCGGTGACATTTCGCGTAACGAAAGTGGCTTACTTCTACAGCTAACCGCTCACCTCGCACATGGCAAGGACCACGGTTCCTGAAGATGAGCATGTAGCGTCTCTTCAAGACGACCTAATAGAAGTTGGTTCGATACCAAGGACAGCGACCCGCCCAAACGTGTAGAGCAGTTCTGCGCCTTGAAACGGAGGTAGTGGATGTTACCACAGGTCTCCTTGGATTGCCTCTTTGTGGTGGTTTCAGCTGATCTCTCGCTCGAACAACCACTTCCTTCTTATATGAGTTACTGGTCTCCATTTTTTGTTTACCTGACTTCCAATGTTTTTGCAGAGCCTCTGCACACACGTGCTGCTGTTGTGCGATCTGCCCTTAGCAGCTGAACTATCAGTGGAAATATAATATATAGCATATTCACATTAAATTCACCACTTTTCAAACCAAATTTACCACTTTTCAAAAAGATGATGATGCGGATTGGCAGTTTAGAGACTGAAGTGGCATGTTAAGGTGTCGCTTGTCATTTTAAACCAGACAACGTTCGTTCCGAGTGACCAGCGACATCTTAACTGCCAGTTCAGACTCTAAATTGCCGATCCGCATCATTTTTCAAAAGTGGGCGAGGCCTTCACCAAGTGGGCGAGGCTTGTTCTGGTGGGAGGGCCTTCAGCAGCCTAAAGGGGAAAATTTTATTTATTTATTTATTTACTATATACGCGAAGGTGCGCTATAAAGTGCTCGGATCGGTTGGAACAACACATTCAAACAGATAAAAATGAACACAACGGCAAGTTCATACGAATACACATTAGCAGAAATTTCTTCATATTAGAAATCCTCAATTCCTAGTGAAGCGAGTAGGTCAACTTCCTTCAATTTCTTTTTGAACACGTTGGTATTTGGCGCCTTCTGTAGGACTGATGGCAGTGACTGCATTTTTGAAGACAAATCAAAATTCCGTGAAAATATGTGAAGTGTACGTGGCAAAGGGGGCGGAGCCTAATGTGTCAGTGCTTATAGGTGCGTCTATGAGTATCTCCGTTCTGTGAAGTGTGGATGTGAAATTAATAAAGTTGGAAAACGTTATAAAAATTCGAAGTCCAAAACAAACTCTTTAAAATGAGTTGTATGGCTATGTCTTGATTTCCAGTCTTATTCAGTCCAAGTGTAGTGCGGAGCAACAAAAAGTCCCCAAAGCAGAAGTTATGGAACAAAATTATAAAGTTTATGTCCGCGCTCTGTCAGAGTAGGCGTGTGTCGGGGTGGCGGCTTGTACCGCGGTCCAGCGTGATTAGGTTGATAAAATTAACAGTCCGAAAAAGTGCCGCTGAAAATGTGATTCGCAAGAGTTGGTTTGAAAAGTGTGAATAGTTGTTAAAGTGAAAATTGAACGAGCACTTACACATTCAGTGTTCCTTTCGCTTTCCCAATATAAATGCCGTTTTTTTGCTGCATGAACCCAATGGGTGTTTTTTGTCTTATTTGTCAATGTCGTTAACAACGTATTCAAAATGCATTATTAAGTCAGCGTTAACAATGAAAATGGTGAATGGGGCCAGTTCTGTAAAATTTCATTGTGCTGTTATTGAATTTACTTCCCATCAATTTGATGTCAAACCGCTACTGTATGCTTTGGAGATTGGTTCTCATTGCCAAACATATAATTGCTCAGTGACTCTCCAGGGCAGAAATAAAGCGAAAAAAATCATGAAGAGCACCTTAAGGGAGGACCTGGCAGCCTTCTGGAATAGTTGTTGCTGGCCTGCTCGTTTTATGCGAGCAAAGCGATATCCTGTCGCCTCTGGCTCACTACTCATTCACCGGCCGTCACCAATGCTAATACCAGCTTGAGCTATCTGAAAACGAACGAAAAACGCTGTGACAAAATTGAACTTTTGACAGAAATCCTTGAGTTCCGGTGATCGGGGCAACTAGAAAGGTGTCACAAGTGCCACTTATGATGTCGAACGCCTGCTTACTGCAAATCTCGTCCTGACTGTCTTCCATCACTCTCGGATCACTGCTATCCTTCATGAATGAAGGCCTTTTGTAGGGCTATAGTTCAGACATCCCACTGAGTCGAAGGTTCGCTAGAGGCGTCACACGGTATCACAAAAGCCATGCGAGAAATTATAACGAGTTCCGTACATCTCCTGCACCGCTTGAAGCGTATGTAATTACGCCACGCTTTTCTGCACAATCGTTGTGAAAATGATGAGCGCATCCACGTAATTTCTTATTTGTGCCCAAACAAATACATAGCAGTACAATCCAAATTCGAGTCAATACACATGCGCGTCGCCTCGTGAATAGAATCTAGTTTGGTTCCTGTATAAAGTCAACAACCAGGAAAAAATTTTTCCCAACGCGGCAAATTCCTCTCAAAGCCACATACGACCCCCCCCCTCCAGCGGAAAAGTACGACCCCCTTATGTGTTTCACACAACGATGCTGTACCCTGTGCGCAGTGCCTTTCTGAAGGGAGGTCCCCTTATAAGGCCCTATCATGCTGCAACATACCGACCCGACGCCGCCCACTCACAAATGGACGACCGTACCTGATGCTCGTATTGCTTCATTTGCTAAGTAAAATATGAAGCGAAGGGATTGGTATGAAGCGGCTGCGGTGCTGCATGGATATATGAGTACATAGTGCAGCCGTACTACCGTAGCGGTTATTGGCAAGATGCCTACGGGAAACTCGTCCGAAATTGCTTTCTGAGTCATGAAGAACGAAGGCTTTTCTTCGCAGATTTTGACCGTTTCATTTCGTTTTTGGCCATTTCTTCACCATACCGCACTTTGTTATCATTTAAGACCGAGTACCAAATTACCGTAACATATGCCTTTGATATGCATTTTGCAATTACAATCATAAAGTAAAACCGAATTATGAATACTAATTTTTAGGCGTTTACTAGAAGCCAGTTGACCTCCCGATGAAGAAAGGTCGACAACGGTCGAAGACGGCCTTAAAAACGGAATACAGCTTCGGAGATTGTGGATCGGAATATTTGGACAAAAAAACGACCTGAAAGCGATCCAGAAGATGAGCCAAAAAAGTGGGATTCAGTTTAAAAATGAGTTTTTGAATAATTCAGGGAGTAGCAATTACCTAAAGAAAAGCTACTGTGGCTGCGTTGCCCATATCGTCTAAGCGAATTGACGTGTCCTTGCCCTGTATCGCTGCGTTGGAACAGATTGATGCTCAGCATCAGCCACCCCCCCCCGCGTTTCGTGCGGCTGAACGCGCAAGAACTTTCTACGCGTGAGTTGTTTTTGAGACCAGGAGTACAGTGCTCCGAAAAAGGTACCCATCAATTACCATGCGATTTCCTGAAGATTTTCACGAAAGGAGATTTCTATTAGGGAGAACCTCGAACCGCTCCAGAGCCCTGTCCCTTCCAAGCGAATTCATTCAAACACCTATGCGCGCTTTTCAGGCATCATCTCTAGACAGAGTGCAGCATGGTGGTGTGGGAAATGGTGGTATCAGTAGACCCACCCCCCTCGAAGGAGGGTGTCAGTACGAGAAGGTTTCGGTACGACCCGCCCCCTTCTCCGACACAGACCTACCAATTTCCACACTTTCTAGTTTTCCACCCAAAAATTTTCCGTCGAGCGGAAGGGGGAGGGGGAAACGACCGTTGAAAAATTTTTCCCAAAGCACGTCGGGGGGCGCGCTGGGGGGGCTCTCAGCGTGCCTAGGTTCTTCACACAAACTGATGCTTGTACCCTGTCTCCTGATGCCCATTTACGTTATGCGCTCTCAGCAGGGTGATTAGAAAAGTGTAATTTATACGTTACGCCTGTCTATGCAAGACGGAATATTCGAGGGGGGGCTTCGTTAAGATCCCTAGTCAACCTACTGACCTTTGATTTGTATCGATGTAGCAAGACATTTGCTTTTTCTCTATTCATCCATGGCAGAAAGCTTGACGGCGGCGCAGATCGGCGACTGGGGAAGGGGGGGGGGGTTGCACCTTTGTTACTTCCCATCGACGGGTCGGGCCACCTAGAGAGCTACTTCTTGAGCATACAAAAGTTAACAGGTTCAACCATGGTGGCTCGTCAAAACTGTTACAGCTTCAAAAGAGTTAAGAAGTTTCACCAGAATTTGAACCGGAACTAGTGAAGCAGTGGAAGAAATGCCTCTCCCCTCACCCCCGTCGCCGAACTGCGCCTCTGGAGACCGCTAGTGCCTGGAACAGGCGGGGTTTCTCATCGAAATCTTGTGATTCGTGCACAACAGCATTTATAGTCCACTGTCTTGTGGCACTGTTGTTGGTAGTGATTTTCGACAATCACGATCGGCTATTAGATAACTAACAAATTTTGATACAATCCTTCGGAAAAACTACTTCGTCGTTGAAGTATGTCACCCTAGAGTGGTACTATAGTTTTGTCTAGCTATGCACTCAACCACGTTATTTATGTCTGTCACATCCTGGTTCTGTCTTTTTCGACCCGTTTCCCAACATTTAACATGTGTGAAGAGTATGCCGGACGTTTCCACTAATCTGATAATCTGTATTCTTACGATGGGTACGAAGTATGTGCTCCACGGAAACCGAAGAGTCAGAGCCGACGGTCCTATCCGGCAAAAGGTGGTGATTGTCTGCGGCTGGTAACATACACCACCACTTCCGTTTAAATGTTGTAAAAACACAGGAAAATTATCCTTCCTCAAGCTGGAGGAAAATCCTGTGCGACCACAGAGGCAGGATCTTTGAAAGCTTTTTGAAGAGCTGCTTGTTATCGAATGACACAATAGACTGAGGATAACGAGCAGATGTCCGCTGCTATAATCATTAACAGACCGGAGGCAGCGCAGCCTGTGATGCGGCGAGGTGGGATCTGCATTCGCGGGTCGGGGTCAGTATAATGCCACCAGTGAGTACATTGAGCTTTTTATGTCCGCCAACAGGCTGTCCGGTAAACGGTAATCAGGACTACGCGACGTCGCGTGCGCGGCAATCTGCAGACACCGTGTGCTTACACTAGATCGCACGCTCGCGATAAACTTATTTCACTATTGAATACGGTTGTATTCGCTTCAGTTTTCAACCGTGCTCTTCATTTCGGTAGGACCTCGGTTGTCATGGCCGTTCGATTTTGTTTTATTTGCATAACTAAAGTGATTACATAGGAATTACAGAACAGAGATCTGCACAAATTCCACTCGCGAGTAATTAACCTTATTAGCTTATCTCCTAATCATACGACTGCCGCAGTGCTTTCTGGACAACATACTAGAGTCTGTGCTGTATTGTTGAGGTACGACGGACTGTACTGCTGACAAAATATCAGCGAAGTGTCTGTGCCGCCGTGGGTGCCGTCCGTAACGATACGGTAGTAGCAATTGTGGCGCGCGACGCCGCGTGGTTCTACCGTCACATACACGGTTACTCTTTACTGCTGTCTATGCAAGAACCTGCACATAGAAACCAACATAAGATTAACGGCATTTTCCATGTTGAGGGAACCATTTCACCTTGAACTGAGGTACTGACAAATATTTAATTCGATTTAATCCAGAGGGAGAGTTGCTGGAGCCTTAGTGTGCCAGAGACCAATACGTGCCCGCCATACTAAAATGGTCGCCAATGCTCCGCTATGTCATCTTGCTTGTCCTGTTCTATCGTCCAGTTGTTTCTGGTATCCCGTCTGGCACCAGCTTCCTTAACTGATTACTCGTACAACGCTCAAGATTGACTGCGAGGAAAAGGGTCCGGGGCAGTTCGGTGACGGGGGAGGGGGGTCTCTTCCCATCGACGTGTCATTCCATTTAGGCAGCTTCTTCTCGAATTGACAGGTTTACCATGATGGCTCAACGAGCTTGCTTTAACTTCACAAGAATACAAGGTTTCACCAGATAGTGGTGCAATGAAAGTACAAAACGCCCCTCCCCTCCCTCCCCCGGGCTGCCGAACTGCGCCAATGGGTCCTATACAGAGCATCGCCAATGGTTTTTGTTACGTTTGTCTTCACGGTCACCATTATCGTCTAGGGGCACCCAGAGTTGATGAAAAAATACTGCAATCCATCAGATTACTTCAGTTTTGCTTAGGTCTATTGTAACTGCTCTTCTCCCTTATCATTTCACGATTACCGCTCCTTCTGATGCAGCCAATATGCATTGAGATGGTTGCATGGATTCCTGGCGATGAAACATTAAATGAGCCTATCTATAAGCCCTTGCAAAGGGAATGGATAAAAATCTAGCTATCCAAACGAATGATAGGAAAAACGAAAGTTTGCTCCAGCGAAATATTCGCAGCGTCCACGGCAGTAGGCCTAGACGCAAGAGAGCGCTTCGAGAAAAAAAAGCAAGAATTCCTTTCCCCTTGAGCAATCTCTTTGCGGGAAATTACGTGCATTCTACGCTCATTCAGAGTCATAGCAGCTTTTGAAGGCGATATGAGCATCAAAGTGACTTGTGTTGACTGGCAGATGTACCAGCATTGTCATCTTCCTAGACAAGTCTGCTACCAATTTACCGGTCCCGGAGGGATCAATGTCCTAGGGAGTGTTGATCCTGACCTAGGTCTCGGGCCACTCGCTTGGACTCTATGCCAACATCAGTACTCGCAGACTAGTTACCGTAATCCGAGTTCGCCCTAAAATACGGTTTAACGCTGCAGTACCCCCAACTACATACACCGGGCCTCACCCCTAAATATATTCTAGAGACCAACTGTCCCCAACAACATACCAGCATGCCATCTACCTCATGTTATCTCCGCCAGTAAAGTAGGCTTTTAGACATGTTTATCATTAATTTTCATGTTGTGGGGCTTGCTTCTTTGGAATATTGTGATAATGGAGCACAAGACTGCTGACTGGAAACGTGAAAATGCTCCTTTTGGGCCAGTAATATGGATCACCCGCACTATCATACTCGCATTGGGCGGTCGGTATGATCACGCCGCCACTATCATAACTCTGAGGTGAATCCCGAATAGATGGTAAATGTAGATACGAATGGGAAAAATAGGTCGTTTTTGGGACTGCAAATACTAAATATCATGAAAGCGCGGCCTTCAAAGTGTTGCTTTTCGAGTTCGAAATGAGAGATCAAAAGAGAATCAACACACCTACTCTAAGCCAATACGGAGAAGGACAGGTTTAGATATTCGCGCAGCAGGGAAATTCCTGAGTGATTCATGGGAATCGGACGGCAGCGCGAATTGAATTGCTTCTTCTACGTCGTTTTAGTTTTCGGAAGCATATTTTCGCCAGTACGAAAATTTACAAGATGCTTGAAACGTAATGGGGAGATCGTAAGTAAGAGTTTATGGAGGTTATCGGACGGAGAGTTTCATATTGCCAACTCTTATCAACTTATTTTGTGGCGTATTATGAACATGCGTTGCCGGCGTTTCAATGGAGAGGAATAAGCCGCAATTTTTGTGGGATTAATGCACAGCAGCAGTCGCCGAATGAGATTTCTGAAGTGCCATTTTTCCTGACATTCCTGCAGGACCGGGTCTCCGCCTGTGATGGTTTCTCCTGGAGCCAGGAAGCTGTGGTGGATCAAACCGGCTGTAGACCACCAAACAGTCACCATGACCTTTTTTTGGTGCAACTCCGGCTTTGGAAAATGTTTAGGAGCTTCGTCGTGATCCAACCACTGTCCTGACCGTCGTCTATTGTCGTATTGAATCCATTTTTCGTCACACGTCACAATGCGTTGCAGAAAAGGATCGTTTTTGTTCCGCAAAAGATGAGACGAACAGACTTCGAGACGACGAGATTGCTGGTGCTCAGTCAACTCATGATCCACTTGTCAAGTTTTTTTTACCTTCCCAATTTTCTTCAAATGACGTGCTACAGTTCCGAAGTCAACTCCCAGCTCTTCAGCAATTTCCCTTGTGGATGCTCTTGGGTTGGCTTCTATCTGTGCCTTCAATTCGTCGTCTTTAACTTCCGATGGCCGACCGCGTCCCTCCTGATCTTCCAGGTTGAAGTCTCCATTTCGGAATTTGTCGAACCACCTACGCGTGGTGCGCTCATTTGTAGTACCTTCGCGTTGGTGATATTCCTAGCTGCTTCCGCAGCATTACGGCCGAGTTTGTACTCGTGAAGCATGATGAGTCGGATTTCGCGTCTTGACCAGGGCACATCATTGATGGGGATTTTGGTCGAGTCTGTACGACCCCTCCTCTTTTTTTGGGGTTGGTACGACCCCCTCCCTCCGGCCCTCTGTTCCTCCTCATCGAATCGAGCCGTCGAGCGGGGGCGGGGGGGGGGAAGGGTAAATAGCACATGTGAAACAGGAAAAGCCGCGAGACAATACGACCCCCCTTCTACCAATTCTCAGATTTTCCCCAACTTCCTGCCACTTTTTTCCAAAATTTCCCGAAAACTTCCCTACTTTTCCCAAAAATTTTGCTGTCGAGGGGTGGGG